>CABHPP010138455.1:0-26462 GCA_902168425.1 Peromyscus attwateri | reverse complement strand
ACACACACACACACACACACACACACACACACACACACACACATGAACTTGCCATGCTATCAATAAATTTTGCTCTCCCTTTCCATGTGCTCTTACTTCTAAAAATGATTGCATGGTATTTATCTTTCTTTCAAAATAAAGTAACATTTTTTATCACAAAATTTCAACTGAGCTGGGTTCTAACTTAACTCTAGAATAATTCTGAAACACACACATACACATCCTGGAGTAGATTTTTTTTTCAGGTTAGTGTGACAAAATACATGAGAAGGAACACAAGGGTCATTGATTCTGAATCACAGTTCCAAGGTATAGTTCAACAGGGTGAGGAATAAATGGCATCAGGAACATGAGGTAACTGATCATCACATCTGGAGCTGCAAGAGATGAATGTTTATGCTTGCTAGCTCTCTCCTTAATAGGAAGACCTGTCTAGCCTAAGATATGGTATTGTTCAAGTTCAAGGTGGGTCTTAATACACTTCTGTTGACCTAATCTACATAATACATTTCACAGATATGCCTAGAAGCTAGGTTTCTAGGTGAATCTTCCCAAATTGACAACTAATGTTAATTATAAGAGAAAGGGAAGGGGCAGGCAGGGATGGAGGAGGGAAAGGAAGGAGAGAGAGAATGAGAGAAAATTTTCATTGTACCTTAGGAAACACTGGTTCAGAACTCACCTTGACTCTCCTTGATGGATGCATGTTAAATGATGTCTAATAGTATCATCCTTAGAATTTACCGAGCTCAGTGTAAGAATATGACTTTTCATCTACTTAAAGATTTCAGTTCGTGGCCCTCCTGTGATCTGTATTTACTGGGGTCATCCTGATATTTTTCCAAAGGCCAAGGTTCTCCCTTAACTGATTTTCACACATACGGAACATTTGTCTTATGCTGTCATTTTCTAGCTACTGACATCCATGTTAACACAGCCATGAATAGACACTGCCTCGAGAAAACACACAAATCATTTCCAGCTAAAAGGAGACTATGTCTTTGCTAAAACTGCCACTGCATCACTTATCTATGAGAATTGCTGACAGGATTATTTTTCATTTGAACCCCTGGGAAAATAACTCTTCTACATCCTGAATGCCCTTTGAAGTCAGTAGTAAACATAAATAGGGTGGCAAAAGAAATTACATCCTAATCTTTTATAATGTACTTAATTGTGTATTCTGAAACAGCTCTGCAAAAAGATTTATAGGAATGTGAATGACACAAAAACGGATTCTAAAATGCTGAGAGAGAAGTACATCAATCAATTCTTTGGTGGCAAATACTTTTAAAATACACAGTAATATTTTTAGTAGACAGCAGCATAATGAAGAATTTTTAAATATCTAATATTTTTACATTTACATCATTTGATAAATGAATTCAAAAGATGGATTGCCTGCATAGTTTAACTCATTATTTTTGCATCTTAATGTGATTCTATTTTCTTTTTTGAAATGCTTTGTAAATTGCATCAACTCTTACTTTCTATTTTATTATCCATCTCAGTGTGTTGGAAATGGGCTTTGGCCAACTGATCACGGGATTGGTGGATACATTTGTAAGCTAAGCAACAAGAGAAATTTAAAATAAGTGTAAGAGGAAGGAATTACATGAAGACAGACACACTTTGTTCTGTAATTTGATTCTTATAAACAGAATGTTTGATACTAGGCCACAGACATGAAGCAACAGTGACCATAGTGGACAGGAGGGATTCAGACCTAAGTAAGCTAATATCAGTTATTTTCATGCCTGAATAAATTTGAAACGTACAAATCTGTGTGTGATTTGTGTATCCTTGTGATCAAGGTTGTGAGAAAGAGGTTTACTCATTTCCATGGACCTATTTCATGAAATCCCAGTGAAAAGAAATGAAAGACAAATAATGGAAAACACAGAATTTATCAAAGAAACTGCAGCATTTTACTGGGGATAGAAAGTGGAGCTATCAGCTTTATAGCCAGTCTCGTGCAAGGTTAATGAAGACTTAAAACATTGACAGCAACTCAGACCAAGTACTCAAGAAAAAAGAATGAGTTTTAGCCACAAAAGAAAAGCAATTATCAAGGTTAGTAGTTAGTTACTGTATATTATGGTATATTTCCTGATTTAAATATCCAAAATATGGCCAGAAATATTACCATGGGCTTATAATTTTGTGCTTGAACGTCTCTGCAAAATCACATAAAATTATGGAATATGAACATACTTAATACATACATGCTCAGGACATCACTTAAATACTTCTCATTCAGTGAATCACACTTTAAGATGAGAAGTACTATCACTTCTTTTTGCAGAATTCTGTGTAAGGTAATGCTTACAAAGTCTCCTTACATGGATCCACTTCTTCAATTTGTTAGCATTTCTTCATAAAAAGAAATATGTATATATGAATTAAAATTTTAATTTGACATGTTTGTAGGGAGAATTTTTTGAAAGAAAATAGCAAAATACAAACTTACTCTTAATATGGTGAAATAAACCCACTTTTGATATACCATATATCCTATAAATTGCACTATTTTAAAAAATAAGATGAAATATATTAGTGAAACTAAAATTTAATATCCATACAATTTAGAATATATTACATATGTTATATCTCTGTACGTATTTAAAGTTATACATCGCATATGCATGTCTCTGTCACAAAAACTGAGTGAAAAAACAAAAGGGAAATCACTAAATAAAGTGTAAACAGCAGAGAATCTTGAGAAACACATTGACATTATTGTTATTTTCAGAAAGATGCTCAAGCCAGAGCTTCAGATAAAATAGAGAAATAAATAAGAGTATCCATTAAAGAGCCTTGGAATGAATAGTGAGTTAAAAATCTCTCTTTTAATATCTTAGGATTTCAGGAAAAATGTCTAACACAAATTTAGAAAACACAAAAGTATAAAACACAGTTTTAATTTATTATTTTTCTTTAAAATTTCAGTCATCAGTACTATACTTACTTTCTTTCCACCCTTCCTTCTCTCCCCTTCAACACACATCCTATCTTCCTCTCAAAGGTGTGATCTCTTATTCCTTAATTATTATTGTTACACAACACACACACACACACACACACACACACATATACACACATACACACACACACACACACACACACACACATATATATCCTGAGTCCACGTGTTTATGATTGACTGCTTGGGATTGGATAGATTAACAGGGAATCATAGCTGGAGAAGAATTATTATCTCTCTAGCAGGCATTTGTTGTTTATAGCTCTTCATCTAGAGGTAAGGCCTTGGGGGATTTTCACCATCCACAATAGAGTCCCAAATGGTATGGTTAATGTTTTACTCCTTGTGTAGCTGACCATATTTTTCAGATTTCATGTGGCTTCCTTGACATTATAACCAAGTCACAAATGAGGATCTTTGGACGTAGGACTTAGAAGAAACCAAGTTAGAATTAATCTAGAGGCCCCTTCCCTGGTGACATGCTCTTTTGATGTCAGAGTGCCCTATGCCAGCAGCAAAGGGGGGAAGTTAGAATTCCTACCCAGCAGTAAAGTCAAAAATGCTAACAAGGATCAGCACTCTAAGATCTCCCTAATAGTTCAATCATGGCGTTTATATTTGGGGGATGACTAAGGGCCATCTCATTGGATTTAAGTTTTGCTTAATGAGAGGGAATCTATGCCAGGTACTGTAAACCTTGCCAACTACCCATCACTGGTGAACTCATTGACCTTAGGGAAAAACTTATTTCTGCCAATACCCTAAACCAGAATCATTTCCAATTGAATGTGAAAAACTTATTCTTATATCTATCTATAAGTAATTTTAGCTATTATTTCTCACCAAAAATTGTCTATGTTCAGCAGAGAGATACCATTACAGATATCCATATCTTATTGAAATATGACAACTATGGACTATACATCTGCAACACAACGCCTACCCCTAAGGCTCAGGGAATACCATGAAACAACAAATTTAACATTAGTGCTATTGACAGGCAGAATTGAATAAACCTGGTAAGGAATATTTAAACTTTAAACGAAGTTTACAAAGAAATTATAATTACATGAAGACACTAAAATCTCAAAATTAATGCTATGTACCTAATGAAAACTTTAAAACAATAATAATAATAAGGAAAGTTGGATGATAGATTTTTTTTTTACCCTGCTATAATGAATAAACCTGACATAAAATAATGGGAACAATTTCAATGTGTGATGAAATAAACAAACCTTAATTAAAAGTTTAAAAGAGAGTAGTAGGGAGAAAAAAGACAAATTAGAAAAGCTTTGAACCGAGGAACATAATAAGGATAAAACACAGTACAATAGAGACCAGCTTGTGAATTTCTCCATAACAACTGCAATGATTCATTTCAGTGTTCTGCCACATACTAAATACAGGTGTGGAAAATTAACCAGTGAATATTGTCATGTCATAAAACATGAACTGTTTAACTAGTAAGTGCCCTGAAACAACTGATTTGTGGGGATGACTTCCAGTCAATCTGTTTCTAAGAACAATCTTTTCAATCCTGTGCTGGCTTTCAGAGATGTTGTTGTGTACACTGTTAGCTGCTGCCTACTTCTGTGAGGACAAACCATATTTGAAAGTTAATAAAGACACCCCATCTATATCTGAACATTTTAGTCTTAACAATTGGAATAGGTATGATCATATGCATTTACTACTATAAACTGCATTAAGAAACTTCTTTGCCCGAAGTAGAAATTAGCACAAAATCTTGCATATCCTACTTCAGTACAGGAAGCAGCTAAATATCACACATATAGGACCCAGCATTATCCCGAAGCTCATAGTCTACTAAGCTTTCAGATAGTTCTTTGATCATACGTGGAGGCAAAATAAAGCTACAGACTTCTTTCATATGAGCTTTAGTTACTCTACTAGATTGTTGATGTTATTCACATTCCTATAAACATTGCATTGCCAGTACATGTTGGAGCAAATTTATATCATTCCATTTGGCCTGATCCAATCCTACACTTTACTTTCAGTGACTGAATTCTCTTAGAATCTATCTCCATTTTTTATTCCTTCAGATCTTGCTAAATAGGCACTGAATAGGCAAAGGCCCATAACTTTATTTTCCCTCAGAAAAGGCCCATAATTTCTTCTTAGCTATAGTAAGATTAAAATATCAGTGAGGAGGTTGTAGGAGAATAGAGATACAGTTATTCCATGAAAACTGAAAGAATATTGTTTTAGTGAAAGAAGTATCTAATCTCATAGAAGTGCAGATTTAGTACCAATCAGCAGAAAATTCAAGTGAAATCAAGATGTCAAAGAACCTAGCTTTGTCTGGCTGCACAAATGTCTCCATTCTCAGTTTAATTGTCCCATTCCCATTTTCTATAAGTGAGCTTATCTTATATATTACAACCATAAACTAAAATGCTTCAACACCCTGTTATTCTGTCATTACACTTTATTTCAAAATTGTCTGTCCTGATATTTAAAATAACTTTTATTTTAAGCTCTTCTGACTTATGTTTTAATTGAGCTTTCATTTGGAGATTAAAATTCTTGGATCCATTTTTGTTTTCTTCCCTTCAGGGAATCCTCAAATTAAAAACAAGTAGGAATTGCATCTCGAAAGGCTGTTTAGCTAGGATTGATGACACATGCCCTTAAGCAGAGGCAGGTGCATCCCTATGAGTTCCAGGCCAACCAAGACTACATATTGAGATTCCATCTAAACAATTTACTACTACTACTACCACCACTTTACTACTACTACTACTACTACTAATAATAATAATAATAATAATAACAATAATAATAAATGTTAATAACTTCCCTATTTATAATACCCACAGAAAGGAAGCAAACAAAATGCCCTTCAACACATGAATGGATGATGAAAATATGGTACATACAATCAATGGAGTACTATTCAGATGTTAAGAAGCATGTAAATTTCAGGTAAATGGATTTACCAAGAAGAGATTCTATTGAATGAGATATTCCAGACACAGAAATGCAAATGTTGTATGCTCTGTCTCATCTGTGCTTCCTAGCTCCAGCTCCTAAGATATGACTATATTACATGAAGTAACCCCAGAAACCAGGAAAGTATAAAGGGACCACGGGGAGGGAAGGTGATACAAATTGGAAAATTAATGGGGAGGGAGCTCTGAATGGTTGATGGGAAGGAGATTGAGGTCAATGCAGAAAAAAGAGGGAGAAGAGACAAACAATATTGTTTGTTTGATAAAGCCTCAAGGTATCATATTATTTTATATTTACCTAAAATTATACACAATACATATAAGTGTATGTGTAGACACAAATGCAAATATATATGCGCGCGCACACACACACACACACACACACACACACACACACACACACACGCTACATACTTTGAAGTTAGACTACTTGGGATGATAATGCCCTCCACAAGAACCATAGACTAGCAAAAACCTCAGTATCAGGAACAACAGCAAAAAAATCCTCTTTTCCAATGGTGGGTCAAAGCAGTACAAGTGACTCCTAAAACAATACATACTATTAATGCTATTGGTGTATCCCTTGTTTACCTCTCAGAGGTTGAGGAAGGGCTCATATTGCTGAGGATACTACACACTTAGGACACAACTTAGATGACTTAAGCTCTAGCTTCCATGGTGCCAGAAAATACTATGCAAGGTGATAAGGAAGAGAAGTAATTAAACAGTAATTAAACAGCTACAACATCTATGGACAATGACAATGGTTGTCATGGCAAGATAATTTGCATTAACATGTTGGTAGTAATCAACAGCTATCTAGTTGGATTTTAGATCCACTCACAAAGAGGGAAACCATGCCTGGTGTTGGAAGCTTTGCCAGCTTCTAAGTACTAGCAAGGTCATAGACCTTAAAAGAATATCTACTTCTGCTACTTTGCTAGACCTATATAACTCTACTAAATTCTAAATTGTGTTCTTATACTCTTACATAAGTATAACTACAATCTTTCATCAGAGAAGTCTCTCTTTACAGAAAAATGGAAGCCACCATTGAAAGTCAAAACTATACAGTGTGGAGATCAATAGATAGTGGAGTGTCAAGCACTACCAGATAGATGAACATCACAGCTCCTGTATGCATGACTCAGAAAACATGAAAGAAAAGAGGACAGAAAGATTTTAAGAACCAGAATAGCAGAATATTAAGTGTGAATCAGTCTCTCTTAAAAATCTGCATAAACAAGAGAGGAAGAATGGCAGTATCGATGGACATGATAAAGTTGGAAAAGACCACATTTCATAGGGTCCCATCCTTAGACAAATAATTATATGCAATTAATGACTGGAAAGAAAAGGAGATGTAGCCTCTCAAAGGCATGAGATCTCTTATCAGTTGCTTAATGCAGAGTTCTTATATCCCAAATCATAAACAAATAAATAAGAAAAAACAGATAAACAGATTCAACAGATTGTATATATATATATATATTTATATGTATGTATGTATATGTATAAATATATATATGACTTACACACACATATATATGCAGCTATATATGTGTGTATTAATAATAATAAAAGAAAAGCAGATTATCAAACAGAATCAGGGGACATGGGAAGATTTTGGGGAGGGTGGCTAGGAGGGGCTGGAGAGAGGAAGAGGGGTAAATGATTTAATTTTATTATGATTAAAAAGGTCTGTGTAACCATGGCTTGTCATGATTTGTGGTCAGAATGACTACCTTATTTCCTAAATACATTCTAATATCTGTCATCTCATTATTACCTTATAATAATATTACGAGTTATTTGATCACTACATGTAGATATATCAATCATATTTCCTTACAAATAGCATTTAGGCAATAACTCATCATGTATCAGGACTACCACATTTCAGAATCATGTGTTCTACTGGGGAAAATTTCCTTTCAGTTCTTTCAGTGTTGACTTAGTACAGACTAACTGAACACTGGACCTCAGTTCGCATAAATTTGATGAGTCTGTATGACTGCAATATTAGTTATGGTGCTATATAGCATATAGCTCTACTGTGACATTAGTCATTTCCCACACATTTTAAACTTTAGTTGCTTTATATCCTCTAATTACAATAATAAAATACATAATAAAATCGTGAATTAAGTATAATTTCTATTGGGACTTGGTTTTGATTTTTGTTGTCATTGGCTTTTATCCATAATCTTTGCTGTTGTAGATGTCAAAACCCAAACATGTTCTAAGCACTCTGCACTGCAATATTTATAGATAGAAATTAGAAATGAGATGGAGAGAAACTACAAAAGATATGCCATAAAATGATTTTTTTAGAATATTGTCTAAATTTTGTGATTTTTAACCTGTTTCTACTTTAACTGTTTCATGGGAGACATGCAAATGGCTGGCTGTACAATTCTATAAAAGCAAATAATTTTTGTAAAAACATATGTAAATGACATACATAAATTTGCCTCAGAATTATAATAATATGAGTATGATGCTAATATTTTCCTCTTGTTTGGTTTTGGTCTGAAATGAGAGCAAATTATTCAAACCATTTAGCACTTGTGTTAAACTTAATTGACTTCAAGTTTTTTTTTTCCTTTAGGCAGTTTCTAATGTTAGAAAATTACAATTCGGTTCTTTCCATATCTTGCAAAAGTGTTAAAAATCATGAATTACTGTTTTCTAAATCCATTCATGCAATAATTCATCTTAATAATCTAGGCACTTTCAAATGCAGCAGAGAACTGTTTCTCTCAAAATCACAAATCTCCTAGGTCCTTCCGCTTTGATGGGAATAGGGACAACTGTACCACAACCTTAGAAGCTAAAACAGTTAGTGAGCAAATCTAGCACTGTCTGGAATATGTTCATTTTGCTTTAAATAATGAATATGGAAATTAATAACAGTGTTGCTTTTCCAGCTGGGGATGAACTTTTACTAGTGATGGGCTGAGAAGTACTTTTTCAGAGAAACACAAGCATTGCTATGCTTATCTGTCTTGTGAGAATCACCTAATGCAGAGTGTGTTGGATAGTTAATAGAATTATCTTGTCACAGAAGCAACTCCTTTAAAGAATGAGAGGTGAAATCAGCTGAGGTTGAACTTTATAGCTGCTTTTCCAAGGACAAATAACAGCGGAGGCTCTGAGAGAAAAATCAACTTTGGTATTGTTTATAAATACTAATATAAGAAAAGCTGAACTATCAGTAGTGAGAAATTAATGGAAATAGCTCATGAGGCCATTCTACTGTTATTAGTGAATAGAAGCTTATTTTTTCTTTGCATTATTATTATTATTACTAAATGGTTTACAGTAGAGCTATTTATCTTTTAAAATATGCATGTTAATATTCTCTAATATGAAAGGGAAATTTAGCAAAAATCAATATCTTTTAATATGAAAGGGAACTTTGGAGTAAAATATTGACTCATAAATTTTTCTTGGCATTTGTTGAAATACTTTTCATTTTGATTGTGTTAACTGATATATTAGTTAGCATATGCATAAACTTTTAGCATTTCAATTCTCAATAAACTTGATACTCACGGTAACCTCTGAGTTCATAGTATGGTCCATTACTATAAGCTTTCTTTCTCTACACTCCTCTCTGTTTGAGAAAACTGACACCATCGTCTATCAATGACAAAATTTATTCCTGTAAAAGAGACAGTAGTGAGGAGGGTGACTCTCACCTGAACTCCTAGTATTCAAGAGGCCGAGGTGGGCAGATCTCTGTGAAGTAGAGGCCAGTCTGCTCTAAACAGCAAGTTTCATGTTATACAGGGATATGTAATAAGGCCATGTTAAAATAAAACAAAACAAAACAAATAAAAAAATCCCAGGTACCTTCTCAAAAAATTCCATAAACAAGGAGTTAGTCATATTTAGCATTACTTTTAATAAATAATATCCAAGCACTTCTGTAAATTAATTTGGTATTGTAAGGACTTCATTGAGTAAATCATTCTTAATTGTGTATCCATATAGGCCAGAGTCCTTAGACAGCAACCAAATCTCATAATTCGGAGGAGTTGTAGAAGCCTTCATTGTTGACAGGTGTTCTGTTTGGTAATCTTAAGTATCTAGAGCCTCCAGTGACATGGAGGACACATAGAGTTTATGAGTAGATCTCTAGGGATTACAAGTATAGCCACATTTCCTCCCCACTGTGGATAACTGAACTCACATTTCTTATGTTTAGTTATCATACAATGCAGATATCTCTTTTAATATTGTAAACTGAAGACCGTCCCATCATCCTGGAACCCCAATTCAGGAGCTTGTATATCCATTGTGGCTGGAGGGGTGTATGTCAAGGATCTATCAATGCAAAATGAAAGTCTGTATGTGTACATTCTAATCAATATTGTATCCACACATCAATGCTTAATTTAGTTTTTAGCTTTTACCTGAATTAAACAGTATTATATCTCTGGTGGATACTTTCTGCTGTATAGTTATATAATTCAAGATTCCTCTACTTTTGTAAGTACCATATGTACTGTTGTATCTTCTATCCATGATTTCCCTGCAATTATTATAGGTTATTTATTTAAATTCCTTTTTGTGACTTGACATAAGTCTTCTACCAGTGGTATGTAAATGAGACAAATCATTTACAGCAATCAAACTTTAATATTGGTATGTGTGAACAAGCTTAACCTAATATTTCTTATCAGAACTTCATAACTATTTTCTCCTAATTTCTTAATGCTTAGCTTTCACCAGCTTAATTTTTAACTATTGCTTTTATCTCACAAGCCTATACACCCAAACATAACCTAATTCTAAACCATTTATTCTTCATAGGTGGGTGACACAGTGCATTCCACAATACTACGTTCACTGAGCACATTGTTCATCATCCCCTCTTACATATCTGTTACTAATTGTCCTGTAATTCAACCACCACCTATGGTTGGTTTTTTTATAGAAGTAGTGAGTTAATCCAACTGTAAATTTAGGATATGTTCTTTTCCTTTAACAGGTGCTATGAGACTCCCCAAAACATCAACATTTACAAGCTGAGAAAAATTGGATCAGCTCTACCAGTTTATTGAATATCTGAGCCACCTGGTGAGCCTAGATGCACCCTCAGGTCTAGCAAGAGCTTCACTGGATGCCTCATTACTCATTTTCAGTGGAATCATAATTGACTTATATGTTTATCCTGGCTCTGTGGAGCCACATTTATGGATACTTCAGTTCAAATTTGATATGCAAATGTTGAGGAAATGACAGCAGTTGAGTCTACACGGTCAGCATCTCTAAGTCTGGACCTCAGCAAGTGTTCTGTCGCTTTTCCTTGTCCTCACTTTAGTAGCTAAGCCACAGAGGCAGGGATTTTTCTCAGATACAATATTTGAAAGCCCTCAAAACATTCAAGTAATACTTGTAAAATATATGTGTGGGTGCATATTTTTTAGCTAAAAGAAATGAAGGGACATACTGTTTACATTTTTCTGACATTGTAGGGTTATTTTCAGGGGTTCAATTATCACTACGGTTTGTGAACAGAACAATGGTCCAGGTCTGAGATATTTCCCAAGGAACTATGACTTTTGTTGAGAACATGAACTCAGATTTATAGTCCCCCCTGTTATTAAATGAGGTTCTTCAGAAACTTCTCAAAATTGTTGCCGTTTTCAGGAGAAAAACACTGCTGAACAGCATAGTGATGATTGTGATCCTTATTTTTGCAGGCAATCCCAGCTTCTCTAGGAAGCAAATCATCTTTGTTTTCTGTTGGGACATTCATAAAATACATCCACTTGAATATCCTAATTTAACAATTATGTTCATCTTTCATGTTCATGAAATTTTAGGTATTTCAAATTTTCTCAATATGGGCCTCATCCTTTCTTCCTCTGAACTCTAGAAGCTAAACTGGAATCTGAATTTTGAAGAAATGACTTAATCATAGTAATTTTGTTTTTAGTTTCAATTTTGCCCTGTTGTTCAATTACTCTTGAAGTTCAGTATTATGGCACTCATGCCAAATTAAGTTACAGCCTGAAGATAACAGCATATTTTTGTCCTTACCTGCCAAAGTGCAGCCGGGATTGTGACACAAAGTAAAAAATCGAATTTAGAAATGTTCTCTTACAAGTGGCTCTGTCTGAGCCAGTAACTGAAGCTGAACTCCAGTTAATCACAGACGACCGGCTCATTTGAGGCATGGAGTTTCAACCAATTAAGGTGACTCCGTGTGCCATTTCTGTTTTCTGTCTATAAGTTTGTCTGACCCTGTTGCAGCCTCTGAGATCCTAAAATCTCTTTTCACTTGAAGTGTTGTGCTCTTGATTTGAGGATTGTGAATAAATTCCCCATTACACTCTTCATGACAAATTTTGTTCTAATTTTGCCCATAGGCATGCTGTTTCCTGCTCCATTTCTTGGCCAGTTCTCAGCACTCTTTTCTTTTCTAATCCTTGTATTCACTTCAGGTTGGGTCATAATAGTTTATTTTGTTTTTGTTTTTTTGCCACAATGTTCTAGTTGTTGAGACAGAATCTAGGAAAAGTGATAAGATGAATACTGAAGAAATCTCTTCTTCTTTGTCAAGGAAAGGCATATGTCTACCTTATCTTCTTTTGAAGATGCTATATACAATTTCCATAACAATAAGATTCATGAAAGAATAAACTTTATAGATATAATTTTGAAACACGTCTGCATTAGAATCAGTAACATATTTTCCTGTGTGTTTTAAATGAAATGAATGTATTTCATTAATTGTAAATAATCTTAGAATGACTGTTGTGGTTGAGAGTCAAATTTGTTCTTCCTCTTAGTGTTTTTCTGAATATGACACAATGGAATATATATATATATATATATATATATATATATATATATATATATGTTAATGAGATTGTGTATTCAAAGTTTTTGTTGAATTTGTTCATTTAGCACTTAATACCATAAATAAATTCTCAGTACAGTGACTCCTACAAGGCTAATTCTACTTAATAACATAAATTTAATCCTATTTTAAGTGGTCCATAATTAACAGCTTTTAGAGTTTCCTCCTTTGCTTTATTCATTTTCCTGGTTTATTAAAAAAAAGTATGCTATGATATTTTGATAGATTTATAAATTATACAATCATTTTTGCTTACCAGTAATTGTGAAATAAAATGTGAATTAAAAAATGCCCCCATGGGCTTATGTGCTATGTGCTTGAGCATTTGGTTCCTGGTTGTTGAATTGCTCTAAAAGATTGTAGAACATTTGCTTTGTGACTGAAGAAAGTGGGCATCTGGGAACAGGTCACGAACTTTTACTGCTTGACCCTAATTCCTATCTGCCTTCTGCTCTGGTTCTACCAGAATGTGACATGTGGAGTCCCAGGTTAAAGTTGTTGCACCTGTCACTGATTGTTCCTATGCTGTCTCTTCTGTTATGTTCTATACTCTCAAGTTGTGAACAAAAAAAAAAAGGGGAGAAAAAAGAAAAAAGAAAAAATCCTTCCTTCATCTTGCTTTTTTTCAGGAACTTTGTCACAGAAATAGTACAATCAATTAATATGCCAGGTGATTATACTCATCACGTCACAGTTTTGTCTTTTGGTTTATCTACATGTTATTGGTGTGTATATTTGTCTCTGTAGTGAGAAGATGCAAAATATAATCTCATAAGAAACCCAAGAATAAAACGCAGTATTAACCACAGCTATTATCACTGAAGGACAGATACACAGAAAGTACCAACTTTGACTGGAACCTTGCAAATTTTTAGGCTCCCAATTTCCCTGTTCCCCGCATCCTTGTCAAGCATCTTGTAAGTCTCCTTTCTGCTTCTGTGAGTCCTGCATGTTTAGATTCCATGGACAACAGCTGACCTTTTACTCCTTCAATATTCCAGATATATTGCATTTAACATAATGCTCTTAAATTTCACATGAGCTGTTGAAAATGGAAGGAATTTCTTCCTTGTGATGCCTGAAAAAACCATTCCATGTATATACATGATAATGCTGTTAGGATGTTTTCATACTGTTTTAGTGTAGAATGTATAAATCTGTAAGCTGACATGTGCCCATTAAAAGCCATTCAAGTATTCTTAGACAAGTGCAACTTGACCTAAAATATGAGCTTTAAACTACATAAAATACATAAAATACATAAAACTACATAAAATACATCTTTAAACTACAATAACCACTACCAATTTGAAGTAGCTTCGAAGTTCAATTAAAAGAAAAACAAACAAAAATAGGAAAAAGCAATATTAAAACAACTCACAAAAAATTTACAGAATCCAAAACATGACATTTAAAAATAAAACCAAACCAACATTCTTCAAAATACGTAGCTAAATATTTCCAAAAGGAAAAAATAATTACGCTGCATGTTTCATAATACTTGAATATACATATATACATACATATTCAATTAGGTGATTTTTGGATACTGAAGTCTGTAGATATTGCCTACAAGTATTTTGTCTGAAGCTAGAGTTCCATGTGTACTTCATTTATGTCTGGTTTGGGACACTGCACTATAGTCTTTGTTACCTCAGAGAGAGCAAAGTGATTTAGCTCAGTTCAATTTCAGCAAGTTGATAACTTTGCCCTTGCCCGTCAGCTATTCTGAATCACTGCTGACTGTGGGCAGTGCTATGGCAGTCCACATCTCACTCTGTTTGTGCAAAAACAGATTTGGTTTTAATGCTTTCTGACCTTCTGTGCAGTCCTAGTGGTTCAGCAGGAATAATGAGAGTTTACCAGGGTGCAGGTCTAATTTGTGCTGAAATGCTGGTACCCATTGTCCCTGTCTGCTTCTTCTGAAACCAGTTATTCTGAAAATGAGAATCAACAAAACAAGTTACATGAGATGAACGGAAACCCACATAAAATAGATGTATAATGTTTTTCTTTTTCTTTTTGTACTCCCTATTATTTATACTATAGAATCAGACATTAGTCTCTCGTGATTTGAGTGAGTTCAGAATACTAAAAAATGGAAACTGGACTTTAAAACTTCAATCCAGAGGTCAGCGGAATAGCTCACTAGGCAAAGGCATTTGCTGCCATTCCTAAAGACCTAAGTTCCATCACAGAATTCACATGGTTGAAGGAGAGAAATGATTCCTTAAAGGAGTCCACTGATTTCAACATGTGTATAGTACACATATCACAAATAAATAAATGAATACAGTTTTTGAAAATTAGATGTGAAAGTTCAAATAGAAAGAAAAAACCAGAAAATTTTAAGATAGAGTGGAACCAATTTCTCACTAGAAGAAATTGGGTACACTCTACAAGAAAAATATGTTTTAACTCTTTCCTCAGAAGTCATTCAAAACCAGAGGACACAGGAAGAAGCATGAAGCAAAACAGCTAATAAAATTAAAACCAAGAGACTGCTAGAAGTCCATGTAGGCTACCTGCCAAACTCTCCCATCTTCCACTCTCTCTGTGCCCATCCACCCTATCCCAGTCCCTGTACTCCTAGTTGTCTTATCCCTTCGTGTACAACTGGGGTGGAGACTCTCAGCTCTACCAGAGACCAAACTTGCGGTCAGAAGTTGAGACTCCAAACGTTGTAGAATCTTTTAAGGTATGCTACTCTTGTTTATGTTGCATTTGTTTATCTCTGTGAAGCTGTGTTACTGTGCCTGTTTAAAACACCTGATGGTCTAATAAAGAACTGAACGGCCAATAGCAAGGCAGGAGAAAGGATAGGTAGAGCTGGCAGGCAGAGAATATATATAGAAGGAGAAAACTGGGAGGAGAGATCTAAGATCGAGCAGCCAGAGGAGGACTCCAGGGACCAGTCAATCAGCTACACCTCACACACAGCAAGCCACAGAGTGAGAGTAATCTACAGAAGTTAGAGAATTGGAAAAGCCCAGAAGCAAAAGATAGACAGGATAATTTAAGTTAAGGAAAGCTGGCTAAAAAGTAAGCCAAGCTAAGGCCAGGCCTTCATAAGTAATAATAAGCCTCCATGTGTGAATTATTTAGGAGCTGGGTGGTGGACTCCCCCAAAAAGAGTAATAAAACAACCAACCATATCCAAATCAGTGGAGACCCCTTTCTCAACCACAGAACAAACTGACTAGAAAATCAGGGAGGAAACAGAAACTAAGGCACAAAACATCTATCTGACAAAGACAAACTGAGAAATCAGCAACTAGACTGATAATCACCCCAAACCCAGATGCCTAGAGGTCAGCATAAGAATACAATCAACAACAGCCAGGACTATATGTATGTCACCATCAGAGGCCAGCTATTCTACTGCAGCAAGCTATGAATATTCCAATGCAGCTGAAGCACAAGATAACAACTTTAAAAATCCAAATTTATGAAGACGATAGAGGTACTTAAAGTGAAAAAGAATAAATCTGTTAAAGAAATGGAAGAAAAAAACAAACAGTGGAAGAAAATGAATAAAACTGTTAAAGACCTGAAAATGGAAACTGACGCAATAAAAAAAGGAAACTGAGGAAATTGTGGAAATGAAAAATCTAGGTAAGCAAATAAAGACACAAGTATCATAAACAGAATACAAGAGATAGAAGAAAGCATCTTAGGCATTGAAGATACAATAGAACTAATAGATACATTAGTCAAAGAAATGTTAAATCTAAAAAGTTCGTTACACACAACATCCAAGAAATCTGGGACACTAGGAAAACACCAAAAGTAAAAATAATAGGTATAGAAGAAGAAGATTGACAGCTCAAAGGTCCAGAAAATATTTTCAGCAAAATTTTAGAACAAAACTTTCCTAACCTAAAGAGGGATATACTTATGAAAGTACAAGAAGCACACAGAACACCAAATAGATTGGGTTAGAAAATAAAATCCTCTTGTCACATAATAATCAAAACAATAAAAAAGAGACCAAAGGAACACTATTAAATGCTGCAAGAGAAAAAGAGCAAGTAACACATGAAGGCAGACCTATTAGAATTACACCTGACTTCTTAGTGGAGACTCTAAAAGCCAGGAGGGCCCAGACGATGTCCTGCAGAATCAAAGAGACTATGGATGCCAGCCCAGACTCCAATACCCAGAAAATGTCTAATCATCATAGATGGAGAAAGCAAGATATTTCATGACAAAGTCAAATTTAAACAATATCTATCCACAAATCCAGCCCTACAGAAGGTACTAAAATGAAAACTTCAACCCAAGGAGGTTAATTATTCTCATGAAAACACAGGTAATAAATAACTACATACCAGCAAAACCCAAAAAAGGGAAACACACACACACACTCTCTCTCACACTACTACCATCACCAAAAACAACAACAAAATAACAGAAGTAATAATCATCGGTCATTAATATCTCTCAAAAATCAATGGACTCAAGTTCTCAATAAGATGACACAGGCTAACAGAATGGACATGAAAACATGATCCATTCTTCTGCTGCATAGAAGAAATACTCATCAACATAAAAAATGTACATTACTTCAGAGTAATGGGCTAGAAAAAGATTTTTCAAACAAATGGACCTAAGAAACAAGCTGGTATAGTAATTCTAATATCAAACAAAATAGACTTCAAATAAAAATTAGTTTAGAGGGATGGGGAAGGACCGTTGATACTTATCAAAGGAAAAATACACTAAGGTGACATTTTAATTTTCAATATATATGCCCCAAATGCAAGAGCACCTACATTTATAAAGAAAACATTGCTAAAGCTTAAAGCACAAATTGATAGTGAGGCTTCAACACCCTACTCTTGTCAATGAATAGGTCATCCGGATAAAAAAATAAACAAACAAACAAAAAATACTGGAACTAACAGACATTATAAACAAAATAGATCTAACAGATATCTACAGAATATTTCACCCAAACTCAAAAAATATAGAGTTTTCTCAGCACCTTTAATTTTGGAAATTTCTCCAAAATTAACCAGATACTCTCTCAAATCAAGCCTCAACAGCTACGTGAAAATTGAAATGACCCACTGCATCCTATCAGACCACCATCGAGTAAAGCTGGATTTCAACAACAGAAAGAACCAGAAGCCAACACAATCATGGACACTGAACAACTCTCCACTGAGTGAGACCTGAGTCAAGGCAGGAATAAATAAAGAAATTAAAGACTTCCTAGATTATAATGAAAATGAATGTACAACATACCCAAACTAGTGGTACACAATAAAAGCAGTGTTAAGGGGAAATTGTTATAGCACAAACTGACTCCACAAAAAAATGGAGAGATCTCATACTAGCAACTTAACAGCATACCTGAAAGCTCTAGAATAAAAAGAAGCAAATACAGCCAAGAAGAGTAGATGACAGAAAAAATTAAAATGAGGGCTGAAATCAATAAAATATAAGCAAAGAGAACAATCCAAAGAATCAATGAAACAAAGTGTTGGCTCTTTGAGAAAATCAACATGATAAATAAATTCTTATCCAAACTAACTAAAAAATACAGATAGAATATCAAAATGAACAAAATTAGAAAGGAATATAAAAATAGACAATGAGGAAATTCAAAGAATCACTAGGACATACTTTGAAAACTTATAGTACACCATGTTGGAATCCAAAGACCCAGACACAAATCAACAGAACTATAACACCTTATTTTTCATAAAAGAGCCAGAAAGAAAGCATGCTTTCATCATGGAAGAAAGAAAGCATATTCAACAAATAGTGCTCCTCTAAGAGAATATCTGCATGAGAAGAATGCAAATAGATCCATATATATCATCCTGCACAAAACCCAAATCCAAGTGTATCAAAGGCCTCAACCTAAAACCAGATACACTAAAACTAAAAGAAGAGAAATTGGTAAATAGCTTTGAATGCATCAACACAGAAGACAACTTCCTGAAAAGAAGGCTAATAGCACAAGCATTAAGATCAACAATTAATAAATGGGACATCATGAAACTGAAAAACTTCTGTAAGGCAAAGGACAGCATCAATAAGACAAAAATGACATCCTGCAGAATCAGAAAATACTTTCAAGATCTCCACATCAGATAGAAGGACAAAATCCAAAATGTATAAAGAACTCGAGAAAACTAGATATCAGGAAAACAAATAATCCAATTAAAAAATTAGGTTTAGAACTATACAGGGAATTCTCAATAGAGGAAATCAAAATGGAAGAGAAACAGTTAAGGAAACATTCAACATCCTAAGCCATCAGGGACATGTAAATTAAAACTACTTTAAAATTCCATCTTACACCTGTCAGGATGACTAAGATCAATAACACAAGTGACTGCTCATGTTAGCCAGGTTATGAAACAAGGGGAACACTCCTCCATTGCTGGTGGGACTGAAAACTTGTACATTCACTATGGAAATCAATATTCTTTGAAAAACATACCTGGGAATAATTATACTCAAGACACAGGTATACGACTCTTGGACATAAACCCAAAAGTTGCTCTAACCTGCCACAAAGATACTTGCTCAACTATGTTCGTAGAAGCTTTATTCATAATAGCCAGAAACTGGAAAGAATCTAGATGTCCCTCAACCAAAGAATGTATAAAGTAAATGTGATACTTTTACAAAATGGAGTATTACTTAGCTGTTAAAAGCAATCACATCATGGAATTTGCAGGCAGATGGATGGATCTAGAAAACAAGCAAACAACTTGAGTGAGGTAAGCCAGACTCAGAAAGACAAAAGTGGTAAGTACTCACTTATAAGTGGATGTTACCTGGTAAGTCAATGATAATCATGCTACAATCCACAGATCAAGAAAGGCTAAGTAATAAGGAAGGGTCTAAGGGGATTGCCTGGATCTCCTTGAGAAGGGGAAATAGAAAAGATTTTTGTGGTGAACTTGAAGTAGATGAGAATGGGAACAATAGGAATGGGGGTTGGGATGTGTGGAGCAAATAATATTGGGAGAGACAACTGGAACTGAAGGTCATGGGGAGCTTGATATAGAATCCTAGTTCAGTAGAAACTTTCAGGATTCTGAGGGTGACCCTAGTGAGTACTCCTAATTATGAAGAATTTAGCTCTGAACAAGTCATCCTCTGCAACAAGGTGAGACTTTTAGAGGCGGGACTGGGCCATCAACCCAGTCACAAAACCTTCAACCTGTAGTCTATACAGCCTGAAAGTTGTACTGGGCCATTTGAAGTGCAGAACTTTTGGCAGTGACCAACCAATGATTGATCCAATTTGAGGCTCAGACCATAAGAGGGGACCCATGCTGGACACTTCCTGGATGACCAGGAATCAGAGCCTGGATAGCCCAGAGATCTATGATAGAAAAAAATCAATAAAATGATTCCTAATGATATTCTTATATGCTCATAGATCTGGGCCTAGCCAAATTGTCATCTAACAGGCTATTGCTGGCAGCTGGTGGGAGGAGATGCACAGACCACAGCCAAGCATTAAGTAGAAAGAGAGTCCAAACTGGAGCTCTCCATTGGGTCCCTCTCCTTAGAGCTCAGGGATACCCATGGAAAGGGGAAGAAGAAATGTAGGAGCCAGAGTTGTCCATGATACTAGGAGAACATGGCCCACACACTTCATCTAAGCAGGGATCATAGGGGCTCATAGAGACAGAAGCAGCAATCACAGAGCTTGCATGAGTCTATACTAGGTCCTCTGCATACATGTTATGGTTGTTAGATTGGTGTTTTTGTGAAAACCCTAACAATTGGAGTGGTGGTGTATCTGACTTTTTCATATGCTCTTGGGGCCATTTTCCTCCCACTGGGTTGCCTCACACAACCTTTGACATAAGGGTTCCTTCCTAGTCCTACTGTATCTTGTTATGTCATGTTCAGTTGATATCCCTGGGAGGCATATTCTTTTCTGAAGTGAAACAGAGGAGGAGCTGATCTGGGGGGAAGGGGAAGTGGAGTGGTGCAGAATGAGAGGAATGGAGGGTGAGAAAACTTCAGTTGGGATGTACTGGGGAAAAAAACTAAATAAAAATTTAAAAAGTAAAATAAAAGCAAGCCTTGAACTTCTACTTAGTGAACTAGTTTTCAAAACTACAATAAAAATGTTTTCAGATATTAAAACCATTAATATAATTTACAATTTTACATAATTGACTCAAAGTATAAAGACATTTATTCCAGAACAAAATGAAAATCATGTTAAATGGAATACTGGGTAGAAATAATCAGGGGTTGTAGTGAGTAGCTGTTCCAGCTTTGACCTTGAAGCACCGCCCCAGAGAGGCAGCGGGTAACTAATAACTGCCATGCCTACCTATGACCTGCCCCTGGGGCGTGACTGAGATAGGAGTCTTTAAGACCTGAGACACATATGTGCTGGCCCTCTTGGCTCTTCGTGATTCTGGATGCTGGATTACAGACCAAGTCAGAGTTCTCCAGAGAACCACGCTGGACTGTACCTCACCTCTTCCAGATCCTGTAACCAACCCCTTTACTGGCTGTAAGTTACCCCAAAATAAACCTCCTTTTAACTACCAGATAAACTATGAGGAGTTGCCTTGTTAAATCTTCACACTGAAGTGTTTAGGATGCATCTTGAGAGAACAAAGATTTTTCTTATTCCCCACTCATAGATCCTGGATGATGGTCTTTATTGCCTGATGTCCATCAGGAATTAAAAGCTCAATGATTCTCAGTGATTATTGAAAGGATGTTTTCCAGGTAAGGCAAATATAAAAGAAGCTCACACCTCTATGTCCTTCTCTTTTCTTAGATAATGTCTTACTAATTATCTCTAATTAAACATTGAAAGATTGCAAGAATGTTTTAAACAATACAAGAAAGGAACAAAACAACCTTCAACATGTTTGATGTTCATTGCAATGAGTCATTGATCTGATTAGAGGACCCTGGCTTCTGCTACAGCCTTGATATTAGGCCCTCACTGGGACTCCTCTTGGATATTCTGTTGTGGACTTGTGATCTGGAGTTCTCGCCTGTTCACATGCTCCAGCAGTTCATAAATGAGGTGGAGGTTGAGGTTGGCCAGCCCTTAGCCATGTTTCTGGGACTGAGTGGTAGCTGGGTTTGTCAGCCTCCCAGCTTTCTCTCATTACGACCACTAGGGTGAGCTCTCCAGCATTGCCCTGTCTAGCTCACCCACTGCAGCAGGCAGCAAGAAGAAGGGCCAGTTCTCTTCTTGTGTCCTCAGGGCTGTCTCACCTGCACCCATACCACCAGGGTTAGCTCTGCTGTTTTGCCCAGGCAAGTTGCAGGGCACACTCTCCCGAGTGTTGCAGTTGCTGAGGTGCAGGGACAGCTCTACAGTTCTCACATCCCCAATGCCAGATCTCCAGCCTTCTGCAGGTGGCAAAGGAGGTGGGGCATTTACCAATGCCACCACATGGCAGATGAGGAGGGTGCTCAGCTCTTCTACTCTCATGCCCTCATGGCCAGCTCACCTCCATCCCTGCCAACAGGGTCAGTTCTAGTGTGCTGCCTGGGCAAGGTGCAGGATCTGGTCTCCCAAGTAAAGATGCATAGACTAAAGAGTTTATAGTGTGCGACTCACTGTGTCATACTACAGCTTCTACGCCAAGACTATTTTTTTCTATTTTTCTTTTTTTGTTTGTTTGTTTTTGTCTTTGCTTTTTTTCCCTTTGAAATTTTATTTTATTTTTTGGGTGAGGTTGCAAGGGCAGAGAGTGGATACAAAGGGACAGGGAGACGAATGGAATTGGGATACATGATGTGATCCACAAATAATCAATAAAAAGTAAAAAAAAAAATTGAACAATGAAACAAATTTATCATATGAAAAAAATGTTTGCTGTTCCACATGTCCTTATTGTTCAATATTTATCTATCTTCCCTTTTGCTCCCTCTCTCCTTCCCTCTGTCCTAGTTAGGTTTCTGTTCCTGTGATAAACACCATGATCCAAAACAACTTGGAGTGGAAAGGGTTTATTTCAGCTTACAACTTTGAGGTCACAACACAATGTTGAGAGGTATTAGGATGAGAAGTGGAGGCAGAAAGTGAAGCAGCAAACACGGAGACATGCTGCTCAGCTTTCTTACACAACCCAGGGTCCTCACTCAGGGTGCAGGGTGCAGGGTTCAGGGAGCAGGATGCAGGATGAAGGGTGCTGGGAGCAGAGTGCAGGGAGCAGGGTGAAGGGTGCAGGATGCAGGGTGCAAGATGCAGGGTGCAAGATGTAGGGTGCAGGGTGCAGAATGCAGAGTGCAGGGTGCAGGATGCAGAGTTCCGGGAGCAGGATGCAGAGAGGAGGGTGCAGGGTGCAGAGAGCAGGGTGCAGGATGTAGGGTGCAGGGAGCAGGGTGCAGGATGCAGAGAGGAGGGTGCAGGGTGCAGGGTGTAGGGTGCAGAGAGCAGGGTGAGAGAGCAGGGTGAGAGGGCAGGGTGAGAGGGCAGGGTGCAGTATGTAGGGTACAGAGAGCAGGGTGCAGGGTACAGAGAGCAGGGTGCAGGGTGCAGGGAGCAGGGGTAGCACTCTCTACAGATGCATGAGTCCTCCCAAACCAATCGTTAATTAGGAACATGCCTCCAGAGACATTCCCACAGGCCAATCTGAGGGGGAAAATGCCCTGAGATGTCCTCTTCCCAGTTTACTCTTCCTCCCATCTCTCTAGCTAAACCCCATCCCTAGGTGAAGAGCTAACACCAGCCACTGGCTGCTGAGGTAGGAGAAAATAGCTTTTTGATTTCTTTCTATCTTTGTTTTTCTTCCAGGTAGATGATGCCAATTCTAATTTGCCAGGCTTAAAGATATGCAAATAAGGACGACACTAATAAGATTCAGCATGTTTTAAGTTGTGTGTGTGTGTGTGTGTGTGTGTGTGTGTGTGTGTGTTTATCCCTCTCTTTCTGCATGTGTGTGTGTGTCTGTGTGCAACACAAAGTATTTATAGAAGAACGGTGGTAGTTGTTGGAGGACATTGGAAGAGTTAAGGGTAGGGATAGGAAATAATGCAAATACTGTGACCTCACCTATGAAATTCTTAATGTTTAGAAAATTAAAATTTGATAATTGGGCCAGTGAGATGTCCCATGGATAAAGAGTCCTTTACTCTAAACAAAAGGACATGAGTTTAGCCTCTGAGATCCACAAAATGGAGGGAGAGAGGTGATTTGTGTAAGCAACTCTCTCACCCTCAAAGGTGTATCATGGCCTACTCGTATGCATGTGCATGCACACACACAAAGGAATAAATAAAAATATAAATATAAATGCAAGTTCTAGGAATTGCATTAGATTCAAATAGAAAAAATGTAAAACAGAAATTTTAGCTAGCCTGGCCTATTTTTGTAGACCAATTCCTATGCAATTTAATTTATACTCTAAGCAATAAAAAGGTCTGTGAAAAATCACTTTGGTTTTGTTTATGACTGCATATTTATTCACATGCATATTCTTCTGCTTCATGTACTTCTTTGTTTGCTAAAAGGAAGGAAGGGTTAACATGGTAATTTTAAGAGTAAATATTCAATGGGTATTGAAAATAGCAAAAGAAAAATTAATCTCATGCGCTAATGGAAAATATAAATAAATAAGGTTAAAATAGAGATATAAATATCTACAAAGAATGACACTTTTTGGAGTATGCAATTTATTTTTCCTCTGAAGAGCAAAGAATAGCAAGCCTCAAAATTGTCACCAACTATTTCAGTTTATGAATAAAGATACACTCCACAAATAATTGACTCCCTTTTCTTATAAAAGAGAGAAAAATGATATCCATGTGACCTTGTATACTATGTAAATACTGTGAAGTGCTATCACAAAGTATAATAGATTTAATGCTTTTAGAATCACATGTATTTCTGTCAGTTTGGAAGACTGAAAGTCCAAGATGATGGGACTGATGGACCTGATTGGCTGAGGGCCTGACTACTGGTTTGCACATGATCATATCTCCTTGGCCCTTCATTGTGAAGGAAGCAGGGAAGGTTAGTTCCATCTATCTCTTTATATAGGAACACTGACCACAGTCATGAGAACTCAAACCTTATTTACTTGCTAGTGGCTGAAGACTACTTCTCTTAGCATCTGGAGGTCAGGTCTGTAACACGAATTGAAGGAGGATGCAAGTTATATTTTGTAATGTTCTTCACAACAGCAAAATGCACCCTTGTTTTCATGACAACAGACAGCATATGAGACCTGTTGATGTAATCATAAATAACATGCCCTGCACTTTTCTTGATTCGTTGCTAATCCTGTGATTTTATCCTTTGTGTTTTTGCTAAATTTTTAGCATCTTTTCTTGTATTTTCGGCTGTGAGCATAGCCTTTAAGAGCTGAGCTGTGTCTCCAGCCCTTGGTTTCTTTTCTAAATGCCTTAATAAAAGAACCTGAAAAATAACACAACCTAGGGGTCTTATATAGTTTGTATCAGAGTTGTCTATGTGATAACACTGTCTGTCTTAATGATCTTAACTGTGCCAGTGACTTGTGACACCCCAATTACAACTGAGTGCCTTCTATCTTTTCTTCTATATAAACAACTCTTCAACAGAAAAACACTACTATTAATTGTGACTGAACAGACAACCAAGAGTGTCCAATACACAGATGGCTCCATCACTCTCTTTTGGTCTAGACAAAAGGGTGATGGGTAACATGCCAAGTAGTTTTAATCAGTATTGTCAGGGAAATACATGTCTGAGAGTCAGAAGAGAAGTATGGAGAAGAGAGACAGACACATTATGAAGAAAAGCAGTATAGACACTGGAAAGGTATAAACAGGAGCATAGAGAATACTTTTTCAAAGGCAGTAAGATAATAAATGTTCATGCTTTCATATAATTAGAATCAAATAAAATAGACCATAGATCTGCATAATTCACAGGCTATAAATCCTACATTTTAAAAATCGATAGTCATAACAATTCCTAGAGTTCACACAGACTGGGAAAAGCATTGCTGTGTATCAGCCAGTGTGGAGTCTCTTCTTATTAACAGCAAGAGAAATATCAGGCTTTAATTTTTTTCATCAGAGGATTTTCAAAGACAAAAGACACTGAAAGCAAAAATTTTCACAAGCTCATTAAAAATAAAAAATTGAACCAAAACCCTAATTACATACTTGGTGAAAATATTTTTTTAAAGTAATACTTTTTCAGATATTAAATTGTTACTTGTAAGGTTTTTTTTATTTTTATTTTTTAGAACATAAATATCACGGTACAGGGGATATTAGGTAAAAATAATTTAGTGTTTGGATATGCAGTTTGAGAGGACCAAAACACTTCTGAATAACATGCGATCTTGGAGTTGACATCCCTCCTTAGTCTCCAAGGACCCTGGACAGTAGAATATGCAGCCTACACAGTCATTTGAAGCCCAATCTGAGTCACAGATGATCCACTCAGAAGTGAAAGATTCTCTTCTAGGCAGACATAAAAATAAACACGCGTTGCTGGTCCTCTGTGTTTTAGATAATGACCCTCCAGTGTGTCATCTCTCTAACATTTCCAACTAGAAATTCATATGCAATTTACCTCTACAGTACAGGAATATTTTTAGGGCAAAGAAATGATTCTAAACATTACTTTAATGTCACATGTGTTCCATAATACACTTAGCAAAACTGACAG
>CABHPP010138454.1:7215-23372 GCA_902168425.1 Peromyscus attwateri | reverse complement strand
TGTGTTCCTTTGTATGTGTGTTCACTGTTCTCTGTGTGTGTTCCTTTATATGTGTGCTCACTGTTCTCTGTATGTTCCTTTGTATGTGTGTTCACTGTTCTCTGTATGTGGTCCTTTATGTGTGTGCTCACTGTTCTCTGTATGTGTTCCTTTATATGTGTGTTCACTGTTCTCTGTGTGTGTTCCTTTGTATGTGCATTCCTTCTCCTCCGGATACTTTGAAGGTTTGTTAAACACTGATTCTGGGCACTTTGACTGACGTCTAGTGTAGTTTTCCTCGTGGTTCCGTGGTAGAAACTTCACAGAAATTCTTGGGTTTGTACATTTAGAGGTCTCACCAGTGTGAAGCCACGGTCAATAGTTCCTGTCCATGCCTGCCACCTTTGGGGACTCTAATTACACATGCATTGGCTACATAAGTTGCCCCATGGTCATCCTTTTCCTCCTCTATTCTTTGTGTTTCACCTTACGTGCTGGATAGTTCTGCGTCCACATGACACAAGCTAAAGTCATCTGAGAGGAGAGAAATTCAATTGAGAAAATGCCTCCATAAGATCAGGCTGTGGGCCAGCCTGTAGGGCATTTATTAATTATTGATTGATGGGGGAAGGCCCAGTCCATGGTAGGTACTGCTACCCCTGGGCTGGTGGTCCTTGGTTCCATGAGAAAGCAGGTTGTGCAAGCCATAAGAGCAAGCCAGTAAGCAGCACCCCCCATGTCTCTGCATCAGCTCCCGCCTCCAGGTTCCTGTCCTGACTTCCTTCAGTGATTACCAGCAATGCTGAAGTGTAATCCAAATAAACACTTTCCTCCCCAAGTTGCTTTTGGTCATGATGTTTATCACAGCAATAGAAACCCTGACTAAGACACCGTGTATAATTTCTATGTATATATTTTCAAGTTCACAATTTCTATATAACAGCAAAAGTATACTTCTTGAAATTCCATTTGAGTCTTTTTCTAACATCTTCCACTTCTGGGTGACATTTGATTGATTTGGTTCCATTCCTGGTTGGGATTTCCAACTCCTTTACCTGCCTGGTGACTTTTTGATTAAATGCAAATATTTCAAATTTCACATCATTGAATGCTCCATTTTCTTTTGCTTCTTCTGATATTCTCAGGTTGGTTGGTTTGTTTTTTGTTTTTTGTTTTTTTCTAGAAAGCAGTGAGTTACGCTGAAACAGCTGGCATCCTTCAGGTCTGAATTTTAGGATTCATTAGCAAACTAGAACAGTGGTAATCTTAGGATGGTCATCCCACTGCTTGAACTTGGCCCTTCTGTGCTCTCTGCCCAGTGTCTTCTGAATGCTGAGAAGAGAGCAGATGACATCTCCACCCTCTCTGGACACTGTTACTCATCATTTATTTCAGTGGTTCTTTCTCAGGCTTTGGGTAATCTTATCACCCTGTGTGCCTATCAGGACACAACTGAACCTTTGGGGACCCCTCCGAAGTTCTCTTTAGTTCTTCCTCTATTCCTCTGAGCATTCCCTCAACTCCTGAGCATCAGTTGATGGGTCATCAGGGTGGTGCTACAGTGAGATGCCAGAGCTTTGGAGGTGGGGTCGAGTACAGGTTCTGCAGACCCTGGGAGAAACCCTGTTATAGAAGGTGGAGGGACCTCAGGTGTCTCCTTGCTCTTTGCTGCTTCGTGCCATAGGATAAAATATAGTTTTTCTCTTTGGGTTTCTCAGACAGGGAGTGGGCTCAGTCTTTCATCTCAGCCAGAAGTGAGGGTCCCCAGCTCAGTTTCTTCCTGTCCTGCTTCTGTCATTAATTGTGGATACTTACTATTTGCCCACCAGTTGAAAGCTATGTGCTGGCTACTCACTTCCCCGCATTTTCTACTAGTCCACATTAACTCAGAGAAATACTATTGCCTAGCTACCATTACTGTGGCCTCTGTCCTCATGATGGGTCACAGATGCAGGATGCTGCACTGACTAATTCTATTAACTTATTTTCCCATCTATAAACTGAAATGTTAAAACCTACCTGGTGTGATGATTATAGAGATGAGATGCTGTGACAGATAAAGTAACATCTCCAGTAACATAAATAACAGGGACTCCATAAACTGTGAGCGACGTGACTATTACTGAACTTCCTGTTCTAGCCTATCCTTTCCCCTTCCCAGCCTCCATGGTCCTTATCCTAGATCTGCTCAGCCTTGATATTTCTCGATTGTACCCCACAGTGACAGATTATGCTTTAAGTCTTGGGCCCCATAACAGCTGAGTCACACCACTGAGAGCCTGTGTAGTGGGGATGAGCACCAGCCCTGAACTATCAGGGTGTGTGGGTGGTTTCTGCAGGTATTACTGACAAGTGCTGTTAAATATTTTGTTTTTCTCAGACAAGCATCTTCCACTTCTTCCTGCACTTAAGAGGTCAAACAGACCTGGGTTACCACCTAGATTGCTCAGGTTGTTCTCTGCACATATTTAGGAAGCTCCTTTGACTCTACAGACATTGTTCATTTATAAAGATGTTACAGGTCCAAAACAGGTAGAAGTAATGATACAGGTCATTTTAGGGTACCTTCACAGGGAGGACAGGAGACAAAGAAGGGGAGAATCTCCCTTCTCTTCTTTAATCTTTGATCTTGAAAAATCTCTCAAATAGACAGGCGTCTATTTGGAACTCAGTGATGTGCTAGACAGTTCCTGTGACAACCAGCCTCCAAGATACCATAAAATCAACTCCCATGTCCCCATAACTAGATATGAAACTCTCTGAAGGCAGAGTGGGGTCTTACCACCTCTGTCTCCTTATAAAATGGCCCATACAAGTCAGAAATACATGTGCTAAAAAGATATCAAGTTCTTGGATTGAATGGAGACATCAGACAGGACTTCAAGCCACAGGACTACAAGCCACAGGCTCCTAAGTATGTAGGACTGCAAGCCACAGGTTTCTGAGTGTGTAGGATTTTTCTGGAGCACCCAGGCATAGAAACATCTTCAGGTAAGAAGTCTGAAACCTGGGTATAGCCATGTATGTCTGTAACTCCAGCACTGAGGTACAGATACCAGAAGAGCTCACTGGCCCTCCAGACATAACAGTGAGCTTTGGGTTCAGTGAGAGACCCTGACTCAAGGCAATAGGGTGGAGAGCAATAGAGGAAGGCACTAATGTCCTCTTAGGCCTCTGCACACGAGCTCACAGGCAAGCACACCGCACTCTCATGTGTCCTCATATACATTAGACTAAGGGTGAAGCACATAACCCTGGCCCAATCAACACATCATATTTCCCTGGCCAGTGGCTGGTATGAGCACATAACCTAAGTCAGAGTAGAGGCTGCAGATGATGGAATGTACTCAGCTTCTTCTGCTGGACCTGAATCCACCTAGGAAAGAACCTGAAGTCACAAGACTATCACCAGGAGGCCCACAAACTGGGGACAGTTCTGTGCTGGCTTGAGAAAGCCTCCCCCAGACTCTTCCTCCCTAGGAAGTAGCAACAGTTCCATTCAGAAGTCTATCCAGGGAAGCACACTTCACTAGGTCAAAAAACACCCAGAGACATTTCTTTTTTTTTTTTTTTTTTTTTGGTTTTTCGAGACAGGGTTTCTCTGTGTAGCTTTGCGCCTTTCCTGGAACTCGCTTTGGAGACCAGGCTGGCCTCGAACTCACAGAGATCTGCCTGCCTCTGCCTCCCGAGTGCTGGGATTAAAGGCGTGTGCCACCACCACCCAGCCCAGAGACATTTCTAACCATCATTTGTCAGTATTGAGAGACATGGAGATCGGAGAGTCAGTGCTCCAGGGCCTATGTCTGGCTCCTCCTCGCCTGCCATGAATACCCGAATAAGAAGAGCCTGTAAGAAACAAACTCCGATGGTTCATTTTCAAAATAAAAGTGACAAGTCAGCTTAGGTCCACACACAGATAAGCAGGAAACATTAGACTCCTTCTGGCAGCCAAACTACCACCCTCATCCAAACTCTGCTAGTTACCCTCAAACTAAAAGCTTAGAGTAAAAAACCATCAGGAGCTGAGCTTGCCTGCAGATGCGATTTTAAAACCCACGCTCCTGGTGCACTTTAAAATAAGCAGCATGTAAAGAGTAGAGATGAACACATGGTCTTTCTTGAGAGAAGGACAAATGTAAGTGACATAGACGGAGAAGACCTAACTGGTGTGTAAGGCCAACCCCTCCTGATTGCTCAGCACAGAGGAGAGGCTGGGGTGAGGCATGGGGTTACAAAGCCTGTTCTCTGGCCTCTATCAGCACATCTGCCATTCTGGGCTGATGTCCAGCTTTGCAAAGTCATGAAATGAAATGAACTGCCCAGCTTCCTCTATTCTGAGTCTCCAGTGCTCTTATTATGAAGTGAGGGTCCACATTCATATCATGATGGATCACACAGCAGCTTTCTGTGATCCATGATGTGTAAGCCTAACCTAGATTTGGAAACAAAAGCAAACTCCCTCCTGGTTGGCTTTTTTCTCTTCTCTTCCCTGAGTACATACCACCCGCTATCAGCCACATACCCTGGTATGGCCAGGAGATGTGAGCTAACATGAAGTGTGCTGTTCCATGCTGAAGCAGGGAAATCCCCAGGCCCAGCTCTCCAGCACCTTTCCTTCTCTTCTCCATGGCAACAGGAGATACCACCTATTCCAAAAGGTACAGCCACAGCTACACAATGAGCCATCAACCTGGAACCCTGCGTGATTCTGTGCATCTGAGTCCCCACACCTACTGTGGATGGACAATTTAAGTGAAACCACTTATGCTCAACCTGGCCAAAGGCCTAGAGAGTTGTTTTTCATGAGAATACAACCATCACTATGAGAATAGAGAGGCATTTTCCTACCTATCCCCAACCTGCAGCCAATAACCTGGAAAATTATTATTCATTGAGTCTGGGGATTTACCAAAACCATTCAAGAGTACAGAAAAAACATTTGCAAAGGGATTGCCTAGATCCATCAAGAATCAAGTTGAAGCCAGATGTGGTGCACATCCCTGTGATCCCAAGCTCATGAGGCTGAGGCAATAGGTTGGCTACAGATTCAAGGCCAGCCTAGACTACAGAATGAGACTGTATCTCAAAACATAAAGAAAGAATAAATGTGTGGGCTGGGAAGATACACTAGTGAGTAAAGTGCTTGCCATGCAGACTTGAGAACCTGAGTTCAAATCCCCAGCATCCCTGCAAAAGCGAGTAGTGGAGGAGTTTGCCCAAAACCCCAGTGCTTAGGGGGCTGAACCAGGTGGACCCCTGGAGTTCACTGGCTAACCAGTCTAGCTAAGTCAGTAAGGTCTTGGTCCAGGGAGGAGACTTTGTCTCAAAAAATAAGGTTGTAGGGCTGGAGAGATTTCTCAGCAGGTAAGAGGTCATATTTCTCTTCCAGAGGACCAGAGTTTGGTTTCCATCACCCACTTCAGATAGCTCACTACCACCTGTAACTCCAGCTCCAGAAGGGATCAGATGCCTCTGGCTTCTACAGATGCCTGCACCCACATCCCCATGGCCACACACACACACACACACACACACACACACACACACACATATGCACAAACATGTACACACATATGTATACACCACAAAAAAACAGATAATGAAATGAAACAACCAAGTACATCTAAATAATTCCCCACATCTGTAATTCCAGGTATTAGAAGTAAAGGCAGCTATTTCTTCAAGGAGGGGAGCACATAAGAAAAAAAAATCACTGAGCCCACATCAACTGTGTGTGAGAGTTTTCCCTACTTGAGAGAAAGAAGGGCGCAGTCATTCCACCAGACCTGCAGCTGGATCATCTGCTGTATGGACCAGCTTTTCCCTTGATCCTTTGTTGGGTAACAGTATCCACAATTGACCAAGAAGAAACTATTTATGTGAAATAGAAATGTTGTTGTTTTTTGGATATTGATGAAAATAAGCTTTCTTACTCCTGTTAATAAAGGCACACAATGTGCTGGCCATTCTCAATATTTTCCACATTATTCTGTCCACTAAACTTACAAGAGGCCAGGCGGTGGTGGTGCATGCCTTTAATCCCAGCACTCAGGAGGCAGAGCTAGGCAGATCTCTGTGAGTTCGAGGCCAGCCTGGTCTACAGAGTGAGTTCCAGGAGGACAGGCACCAAAAACTACAGAGAGGAACCCTGTCACAAAAAAAAAAAAAAAAAAAAAAAAAACCTTACAAAAGAAACAAAAACTGTTCACATGCAAACTTCCTAAAGTCTGAGCAAGTTAGTAAATTGTTCTTTTTTCTGCATTTATGAGTTGTGTATTTTTAATCAACTCTGAAGCCTCAGCAGTCACGCACATACACAAAAGGAGGGTATTTTAGGCCGAGTTTGCAGTGTATGGTAAATTGAGACAAGCTGCTACACCAAGCATGCTGTCAGCGTGTACTCATTAGTAATGACCTCCTTAGGGTATCTGAATGTATGGAAAGGAGCAATGAACAATAACCTACCTGACAAAAACCTGCTCGTGAGCAAAGGATTCAAGTGAGACAAAAGCCAACTGGAATTCACCAGCGGGCTGCCACCTTCCCTTGCTTGGTTTGAGTCAAAACTTATTTTATGTTTTATAATTTATGTTTATCTTTTGTTGTGTGCAGGCTTTTGTTGTTGGTTTAGTTTTAGTAAGCATTTTTTGTAATTTTATATATGTATACAATGTCTCTCAGTCTTATCCATCCCCACTCCTTCCCTCCAGGTCCCGCCCACCCTAGCACCCCCTAACATAGCTCCCATCTCCCTCCCAACCTTAAGTCTTTTGTTCTATGCCCCACTTAGTGCTATCCAGATGTACACATGTATGGTGTCATCCATAGATGAAACATCTGTATTACACACATACATGCACACACAGGCTTAGGAAACAGGATAAGAAGGAATGCTGGAAAAGGCTGGTCTCTGGACAAGACACAGCTGTCACACACATGAACTCACGGTAACTATGGCCACCTACACAGGATCAAGCCAGTTAATTCCAGCAGGGAAGGGGTGGGTTCCCAGTATCCCAGTATCTCTAGCAGAGCTAATGGCAGTTGATGGCTGCTGAGGGGGAGTCACTTTTCTCTGTGGGGTGGCCACTGGTAGGTTGCCCACACCTCAGTAAATACCAGGGTTTGTTGTTTTGTTTTGTTTTGTTTTGTTTTGTTTTGTTTTGTTTAAGCTCAGTAGTTCTTAACTACTTAGAAATTAAAATCTTAACTAGTCAAGTCCTCATACTTCCTCTTATTTCCTGGAGCCTGTAGGTTGAGAGCAGAGAGAATGGTGGAAAATGAAAAAAGCACCAAATTATTTAAACTTTGGAAACAGTATATCCATCTGAGTTAGAGAGACTACTGTAACTCCATCTCCATCCAAAGAAAAAGAAAGGAACAGTTGTTTCTTCCCTTGCTTTGGAGCAGGGTCTGAATCTGTAGCCCCAGAGGTTTTAAAAGTCTCAGGGGCCTCCTGGCTTGGTCTTCTGAGCTCAGGGATTGCAACTGTAGGCCACCACACCTAACAAGAACTTTGTCAAATTCAGTGACTAAGGCCTGGAGTTTCTGGCAATCTTCCTAGGTGAGTTTTCCACCACAGGATACGTGAATGAATGAATGAATGAATGAGAACACATTTGACTTGGGTTACAGAACCCAGTACTTGGTTTTGTTGAGACATGATCTTTTGATGTAGTGCAGGCTAACATGGAACTCCATGCTGACCTCAAACTCGCCATCTTCCTGCCTCAGTCTCCCAACAGGCATGCACCACCATGCCCAGGGGTGTTGCCACCTGTCTTAGTTAGGGTTTCTATTGCTGTGAAGAGTCACCATGACCACAGCAACTCTTATAAGGAAAACATTTAATTGTGGCTGGCTTACAGTTCAGAGGTTTAGCCCATTATCATCATGGTGGGGAACAGCAACACACAGGCAGACGTGGTGCTGGAGAGGCAGCTGGATCTGCAGGCAGCAGGAAGACAATGAGACACAACAGGCCTGACTTGAGCTTCTGAGACCCCAAAGCCCTCCACTAGTGACACTCCTCCAACAAGGTCATATTTACTCCAACAAGGCCACACCTCCTAATAGTGCCTGTCACTCCCTGTGGGGCTGGCTATGGGGGCCATTTTTATTCAAACCAACATACCACTGTTTTAAGACAAATTATCAATATAATTTTGCTGGGAAAGAAATGGACGCTTTTTCTTAGTTTGATCATCAACCTTTTCCCCACATAGGTAAAACCAATTCAACTCCAGCACAGCCAACAGCCCAGCTCCCCTGTTCCGAGTAGTCTCTCATTGGCCGGGAACTCACCAAGTAGATGAAACTGGCTGGACACTGGGGTACCTGTGTCTCTGTCTCCCCAGTGTATGTGTTACCCTACCCAGTTTTGAGGAACTGGGGGATTATTGTTAGTGAGTTCTGGGGATCAAACTCAGGTCCCCAGGCTTGCAAGGCTAGCACTCTACCCACTAAGCCATCTCCTAGCCCCTGGGCCTTAAGCTTAAGTTGTTTTTCTGGCTCTGAGTAATGAACCTAGAACCTTGCATACAGTAGGCATAAAACTGTGATTTTTGAACACTTGGTCCTATTTTAGTTTTGACAGTGTCAACCTGACCTTCAGATATAGTAATGTCAACAGATCAAGACCACCAGAATACAAAGCTCCCTTGCCCTCACACTGGGTCCCGCCAGGGGCTCACTCTATCCAGGCCCCTCCTGTAAAACGAATTACTAAATGGTCTTATTAATAAAAAACCTGGAGCCAGATATTGGGACGAAAACTGAGAGATCAGAGAAACAGAAAGAAGCCAGTCATGTTCTTACCGCTAGGAAATCCTCAGCCCAAGAGAGAGCTACTTCCTGTATATTGATGCCTATATCCTTTCTGTACCCTGCCATCTCACTTCCTCTCTCCGCCCAGCTACGTCACTTCCTCTTTCTACCTAGCTCTATCACTTCCTGTCTGTATGGTTAACTAGTGCTGGGAATTAATGGCATGTGCCACCACGCCTAGCTCTGTTCCCACTGTGGACTTGAATTCACAGATATCCGGATGAATCTCTGCCTCCTGAATGCTAGGATTAAAGGTGTGTGTTACCACTGCCTGACTTCTATGTTTAATATAGTGGCTGGCTTTTTCCTCTGATCTCCAGATAAGCTTTATTGGGGTACACAAATAAAATATTACCACACCCTCCCCTATGCTAAGTAGCCAAAAGCTCATGAAAAGTCTGAGGACACCAAGAACTTCTGGCCATCCGGGTGGCTTCATCTTTCCTGTGGGTTTTTATTTCCTTCTTGTTCATTTCTTGAATTCCATTTTTTTTTTGAAGGCAGAAATACCAAAGAGCTTTACATAACCATCCAGGATTGTTTTAGGAATAGCTCTCTTTGGGAACTCTCACTCACTCTTTTATTCTGAGGATGTTTCCTTTGGACAAGATGACACAGTGAAAAGATTCTGGTTAAACAACATGTTCCAGATAGTGAACGATAACTCTATTTCTTTCAAAATAGCTGTAACTTGGAAATCACTAATTTTCATGAAAAATACGACTATTTCCTCTCAACAATTTTCATTTAAGTAGAAAAGACTGGTGAGCCTCAGTTTCCACATCCTGTCCAGGGGGTAGGTGTGATGGTCACTGTAAGGACTGCTTCAAAAACACATCCCTTTTCTGTCATTTTATTGGTTCCTTTGGCTTTGGGTTTTTTTAAGATTAAAATGTTTCTTTTTGAATTTTCCATTGTGGCATTCATTGTACATAGTACTGTTCCATAAGGCAGCCTATTTTTTTTTTGCTCAATTGTTTATTGGGTATCTCTAAATTTACATTCTACAGCATGTGTGTGGAAGCCATAAGACAATTCTCAGGGGGGTTCAGGTATTGAACTCGGGTCATCAGTCCTGGCGGTGCCTTGACCTACTGAATCATTTCACCAGCCTGGCTGCTGATGCTCCTGCTGCTGCTGCTGCTGCTCCTCCTCCTTCTCCTCCTCCTCCTCCTCCTCCTCCTCATTCTTCTTCTTCTGGATTGTGAAACTATGCAAGTAGTATGTTTTAATTCTCTGTAAACCAGGATGTCAGACTCCATTATTTACTCTTTGTTTTCTGATTCTTTTTTTTTTAATCCATCACGGTTGCTTGCAGAATCATGGATATGGAGCTATTTGCCGGAGCATGAGCAGCTCACCAGTGGTTACACCACTGAAGAAAATGTCACCTCCTCTTCCAGCAACCATGAACTGTGAAGAGCTCCTCTAGAAGGGCAGGGGCCTCCCGGACCCTTGCTCCGTCCATGATGGAATATTGACAGCTCAGTCTTGTGTAAGACTTGCATAGGAATGCATGCTGTGTATGCATGACTGCAATGGCCATATCCTATCTGGGGGAAGTGTTTCACAGCACTCCTCCCCATCCTCCAACTCTCACATCCTTTCTGCTCCCTCTTCTACAATGTTCATGAGCCTTCAGTGAGGTGACCTAGCTGAGCACTTGACAGTCCCTTATTCTTGGCTCATTTGCCAAATATAAGTTCCCACTGCAGAAGGGAGCATCTCTTCCCCATGTTGGGGCAGCACTATCTATGAGATAAATACTGAGAAGATAGTTTTGACAACATGTCCATTTAGCAAAACAACAGTGGTGGGCTCCCCACTGTGGCCTATGGCCTCTGATCCATGTCATTTTGACTTGGTGTATAGAAACAGTTGTGTATTGAACTTCACATACAATCAGAAAGTAATTGGTTACACCCTAAAGAACTATGCCACTCTTGCACTAGTGGGTGTATCTTTGCCAGCCAGGTCAGTACTGTAGCAATGAGGGTCTACAACTAGGTAAGAGCACTGATGAGCCTTTTCCTCCAGCAGGCTATGTATCGCCTTTAGACACTGTGTATGCTGACCAGCAGGGGGAGAGAGTCCAGCTCAGTTACAGATTTCTCTGGGTCCTCTAACCAAAGTGCATGGGTTCCTAAGCAAGTGTTTTACTGTCTAGTTCTGGCAAGCAACTGAGAGCAATGGGAGTATCCTGCGTTGCTTTAGAACCTCTTAAACCTCCTGGCCAACAACTCACAAGGCGGTATCCCACAGCTGACATGGGAATTGTTCTTTAAAAACCTATGACTGCTAGGAGTAACAGAATCCACCCATGGACGTGGCACCCACATGGCACCTGCATTTTCATACAAGTATCTTGTACATTGCCCATATTTCCCCTCTCCACCCTCCCATTTTCCATCCATCCCCTTCCAGCTAATTCCCTTTGCTACCCTAGACAGTATTGCATGCCAGAAGGGCATTGCTTTTCTCTGAGAAGAGCCCACCCACCTTCCTCTTGCCAAGGCTGTGAGCATCACATCTCCAGACCAGATTTTCCCAGGAGTCTGGAACTGCCATCTAGACATTACCAGTCCGAGCACGTGGGTGGCTCAAAACGAGGTGGGAAAAAACCTGCAAACCTGGAAACAGCATCCTGTGACAGTGCATAGAATAACTTGAACACTGGTCAAGGGAGAAGGAAGAGTGAGACGGGTACATAGAGACAGGAAGCTGGAGGGGGCCCCCCTGCATAGGTTCCAGGGTTCCTGGTGCTTTGCCACTTCTGGCCTGTGTTCTCCAGTAGAACTGCACTCTTGAGTAGATCGCTGCACTAAAATCACCATTTACTGTTCCTCTTTTACTTTTTCTAAATGTATCACGAGTCTGTTTCTCTTTCTTACAGCCCAAGCGTCCTCACTAAAACAGGGAAGAAAGTGCCAGAGGTACCTCTCTTTCTCCATGTTGGCCCTTTAAGGCTCACATAGGCCCCTCCCACATGGAAATTCCAATTAAAGAGTAACAAGGTCTTTAAGGCCACATGACCATCAACATATATAAAGGTGACAGGAGACCAGCATCAATGCCCAATTACCCAAATGTCTTGCCAGGCAGCAGTGTTTAAACAGTCAAAGGCTCTTAGGTGTGTTGTCTGTTTCGGAGGAATTAAAGCCAGCGGTGAATGTAAATGCTTCCTAATCCTCACAGCAACCTCTCTCAGAATAATGGGAAGCTGCTGCTTGTTCACAGAGTTGGCAGGGCATGGCTGTGCCATTCTATTTAGCAGGGGTCACTCAGCCTGTGTTCCCACTCCATGAGTTTAGGGACTCTCAAATACAACTCTTCCCTCTCCACCAGCAGGGAGATAGGCCTGACCCATCCAGCTTCCCACTGTTACCCTCACATCCACACTGGCTGTGAGCAGTTAATCGCCTAGGTCTGACACCTGAGTGTCACCTCCAGGCCTGGGCTGAATGAAGAACCACTTACCAGTCCTACAGAAACACGGGCCCTTTAAGGTACTGTTGTTCTGAGAACTTCATGAATGATTTCCGGGGATGTGGAGGAGGCCAGCATGGAGCTGGCAGATGAATCATTCGCCACCGCACAGATGTGAGCACAAAGCATTCTCTACCTCCTCTACACACAGTGTTCCTCTGGATGTGTCCAAGTGGACCCATTTAGCAATGAACTAGCTCCTAGTTTGGAGAGTAGAAATTCAGACTTGCTTTTGCAGCTGAAGGGCTGGAAAATTTTAGGAAGGTCTGATTTTGATGCAAATCAAATTCACTCTGCTGGGTGTTAGCTGGTGTTTTTCCCTAGGTCCTTATTACCAAGAGAAACTAGGTTCAGCACAGAATCCTACCCTGCTTTCCAAATCCTGACACTTGGATAAAATCCAGGCCTCAGAGTATAAGACTATGCTTCCATAGACAAGTGGCTCTCAGTCAAGTCAACCTCTCCCAAACTTCTAGAAACATCTATAGATTCCTAAGAACAATGAAGCCTTTAAGGGATAAAAGTCTATATGAGACTCTCTGGAGAGACAGCTCAATGATCATGATCATGGTGATTATGGTAATGAAGAAGATAGATAAAGAGATAACAGATGCATAGAAGATAGATAGATAGATAGATAGATAGATAGATAGATAGAGATAGGTAGATGTAGACAGATGATAGATAGATAGATAGATGATAGATAGATGATTGATAGATAGATAGATGATAGATAGATAGATAGATAGATAGATAGATAGATGATAGATAGATGATTGATAGATAGATGATAGATAGATAGATAGATAGATAGATAGATAGATAGATAGATAGATAGATAGATAGAAACATACATACATACACACATACACACAGATCCATATACAGATGATAGATAGATAGATAGATAGATAGATAGATAGATAGATAGATAGATAGATAGACAGACAGACAGTCAGGATATGGGGTAACCTATATAGGCAGTCTGTAAGATGGAGAACCAGATGACCATCATGGCTCAGTCCAATGTTGAGTCACCAGAATCCTAAAAGCAAATACTGTAACTCTTGATCCAAGACTGAAAGCTAAGGACCTAGGGACGGAGGTGCTGCTTGTGTAAGCCCTAGAGTCCAAAGGCCAAAGATATGCAGTTCTGAAGTCTACAAGCAGGAGAGTATGCCCAAGCTCCAAAAAACTCAGAGGTTGTTTTGTTTTGTTTTATCTGAGCTCTTAGCTAGTTGAACTGGGACTGTCACCAGTAGACAAGAGGATAGACTCCTGTCTCAGTCCACTGACTCAAAGGCCAGTCTCTACTGGAAACATCCTCACAGACATGCCCAGACACAATGCTCTACTAGTTATCTGGATGTCCTTTGATTTGGTTTGGTGTTTTAGTTCTTTGAGACATGGTTTCAGGTACGGCAGGCTGGCCTCAAACCCACTTATAATTCATGTTGCCCTTGTTGGAATTATAGGAATGCCACACCATGCTGGTATGGGGAGAGAGAAAAAATTCTAGGACTGGACCAAGATTAGGGAGTAGCATTTTGCAGAGCCAAATAGACAAGGAGGCTTGGGGGCTGTAGCTCAGTGGGGGAACATTTGCCTCAGAAATATAACAACATAGGCTCAATGTCTGCTTCAAAAAATTTGACTACATAGCCAAAGAATGCTTTAGACATTCATGCATGTGCACACACACACACACACACACACACACACACACACACACACCCCAACATGCCAAAAAAATAGACCGAGGAACCAACTGAAACATCCCTCAGAGACTACCTCTCACTGGGGCATGGTTGACTCACACTGTAAGCTCAGTACTTGGGAGGGTGAAGCAAAAGAATCACTGTGAGCCCAAGGCCAGCCTAGGCCATACAGTGGATTTCAAGCCAGTCTGGGCCATAGAGCTACAGAATGAAATTCTGTTTAAAAAATAATAATAAGGTAAATAAGTGCTAACTTACAAAAGTAGAGAATAAATATTTGTGAGTGCAGACTAATATAAGCAAATGATTATCTAAATAATTAGAGGATGTGAGATGGAGAGATGGCTTGGTAGTTAAGAGCAATGGATGCCAAGCATTGGTCCAAGCTCAGGGAATCCCGCTAAAGAGAGGAAGGAAGGACTGTAGGAGCCAGGGGAGTCAAAGACATTATAAGAGAACCCACAGAAACAACTAATTTGGGCTCATAGGAGCTCACAGAGTCTGGACCAACAGCCAGGGAGCCTGTATGGGACCAACCTAGGCCCTCTACATATGAGTGACAGTGTGCAGCTTGGTCTACTTGTGGAAATCCCAGCAGAGAGAACAGGGGCTATCCTCAATGTGTTGGCCGGCTCTTGGGAACCTATTTCTCATATGAGTTGCCTTGCCCAGCCTTAATGCAAGGAGAAGAGCTTAGTCCTACGTCAACTTGATATGCCATGCTTTGTTAATACCCATAAGAGGCCTGCCCCTTTCTGATCAGAAATAGAGGAGAAGTGGATTTGGGGGAGGCAGATGGGAGGTGGGGGGAGGGAGTAGGAGGAGAGGAGAGAGGTGAAACTGTGGTCAGGATATAAAATAAATGAAAGGGGAAAAAAAGCAACAGCTACTCTTGCAGAGGACCTGGGTTTGGTTCCCAGCACCCACTGGCTGACAGCTGTTCATAACTCTAGCTCCAAGGTATCTGAGTGCCCTCTTCTGGGCTCTCCTACCACTGAGCGCACACACAGTGAACATGCATTCATGCAGGCAAAACGCTAGTACACGTAAAATAAATAAATCTTTAAAAATAAGTAAATAAAGGATGACAGAACACATTCCAAATGTCAATGCAGATGTTTGTGCTCCAACAGCTGAAGCACAGCTCCTCTTGTTCTGGAAGTGTAGGAGACCCACAGTGACTTCCCTTTAATGAGTACAGAATGAGAAGAAAAAGAGCAATCCAACAGTGGAAAATAACTGACAAGCTCGACCTCAGCCAGGTGGCCAAGATCAGCTCAACAGTCATAAATCATGTTGAGCGTCAGGAGTACCACCTCTGATATCACATAATGAGAGCAACACTCTGCCTTTGAGATCTCTCAAAAACTCATAACCCCAGTCTTGAGGAGACATCCTGCAACCTCCCTCTGAGGGACATTCCCAAAATACCTGACCAGTAATTCTCAACAATGTCAAGGTCATCAAAACAAGGGACAATTAGAGACACTGTCCCAACCAGGAGGAGCCAAAGGTGGCATGCCACTGACCAGCGTATGATCTAGAAACTAAAATAAGATATCCGGCAGAACTGAGGACCCCTGAGTAAAGTGTGGACTGTACTTCATGATACGTCTCAATGCTGGAGGATTGTCTACAAACAACACTCTATCCTCATCTAAAATGTTTACACAGAAAACCAAGTGAGCATAAAATATTGCCAGGACCAGGAGCTGGACATGCCAGCAGGCAAGGATAGAGACGGCACTGGGAGTGCACATGGGAGACGGAGAAGGAAAGGCTGGCTCTCAGGTCTGGGGATCAAAAGGCCATTCTCCAATTAAAAAAAAAAGTGGGATTTGGCTTTGGAAGGTGGTTTAGTCAGTAAAGTGTGCTTGCCTTGCAAGAATTGAGGCCTGAATATGATCCCCAGAATCTACCTAAAGTACATCAGGTATAGGGGCACAGGCTGGTAACCCCAGTGCTGGAGAGGGAGGATCCTTGAGGCTCACTGGCTGGCTAGCCTAGCCTGCTTGGTGAATTCCAGGCCAATTAAAAGCCCAATCTCAAAACGTTTTTTTTTTTAAAAAAAAAAAAAGTATGAATAGCACCTGAGGGATGACTCCCAAAGTTGCTTCCAGCCTCCAGATACACACACACACACACACA
>CABHPP010138453.1:13045-50104 GCA_902168425.1 Peromyscus attwateri | reverse complement strand
TCCAAACATTGTGGGTTATGTAATTCTCTTGATTGATAGAGAAACATGGTTAGATTTTGTTTGGCTTAATTAGAGCTTTGTTGGGATTTTGAAATATTCATCTTGAATACTATTTTGTGTGTCTTCAGCAGCAGGTATTATCTAACCAGATGATAAGCCTTTCAAATTAATACACAACATCTTGTTAAGCATGCCTCCTGCTTCACACTGTCAGAGCTGTGGAAACCTGGCTCTTCCTGCCAAAGGACTATTTAGTTGGCAAAGATTCAGCCTTGACATGGGTTAGCCACAGTGCTTACTGGGCCTGGAAAATTTTACTAATGCATCTAAAAGATTACGTTTTTAAAAATTTCCAAGTAATTTAAGCATACGATAACCAAAGATGCCTTTTGCACATTGCCATAGGTAAAAGACAGCTTCTTTTCCCTTCCATCCATATGAATTGGGATCAAAGGCATAACACTAATTGATTATAAAGCTAGAAAACTTGGTTCCTCTGTGAGAAATTGTCTCTGAGGTGCTTCCTCTGTCCTCTTTCATATGATTGATATAACCAGAACATGCCTAGGTGGGTTTGAGGAAAATTGGAGAGGAGGTGAAGTAGGTCAAAGGGACAGTATACTTGGAGTCAGTAACTCCATCATGATTCTAAGTCCCTGTGTTTGTGTCTTTCCATATACATCATGAAAGGGTTAGGAAAAAAAGGAAGCTCTCAAACTTAGAGCCTGAGACTAAGGTCTGCATTCCCTTCAACGAGCTGTGTTCTGCTTACCTGTCTCTGGAATCCCTCACTCTTGGCTAGACTAGTAGGTAGGTGGGATCCCTTAAGCAACAGATATAGGAACAAACACCTGGGGTCACTGAAAATGCTCCCAATATGCTTTGTGCTATCATTTCATTTAACAACAAGATACCTATTGATGACTTGTACGATCTCTTGAAGAGAAATGTAGACAGAACAAAATGGGAAAAAGTGAGAGACGTTTTGCGCTGGTTGTGGGAATATACACTTTTAACCCCAGCACTAGGGAGACAAAGAGAGGAAGATCTCTGTATGTTCAAGGATATCCTGATCTACATAGCAAGTTCCAAGTCAGCAAGATCTACGTAGTGAGACCCTATCTCAAAACAATAAATGAAAATAAAATTAATAGCAGTTTTGTGATACATGAAAAATTGTTTCATGACTTTATATCTTTGTGGGCATTAATCTTGTAGGGCACTGTTTGATATTTTAGTCCACAATATAATTTTTTTGATAGAAATAAATTTTCTAAGTATAAAGAAGCAAAAGGTATGAGACATTTTCTCTTGGACAAATATGCCAAGTATTTTTACTTTGACATGATAAAGTCTTATTTCTATTACTAGTCAGCTAATGGTACAGATAGCCTTCCACTTCTCCTGAAGATAGTCCTGCTACCTGTGCTTTGTAATTAGGACCAGCATTAGGACATCTAAAAGCAAGAGAACAATGAGCAACAATGGGTTTGTATAAATCAGCCCCAAGTATGATTCTCAAGTTCTTTTACAATACCACCAATGGGAAAAAAAAGTGCTTAGTGTTGTGTGTTTGCAGCATATAATGAAGTAATATATTTTCCTAATATGGAGAACTGGGCCCTTTAAGAAATAAAAAAATGTATGTAGAATAGCACTGTATGGGTTAAAAAGTAGCTTGAGTCTACACCAGTGGTTCTCAACCTTCCTAATACTGTAACCCCTTAATACAGTTCTTCATGTTGTGGTAACCCCCCACCATTATTTCATTGCTAATTCATAACTATAACTTTGCTACTGTTATGATTAATAATGTTAATATCTGATCTGTGACCCCCAAAGAGTTTGTGAACTATAGTTGAGAACCATTGCTCTCTACCATTTACTGGACAACTACTTTGTCCAGAGCTTTCAGGAATCACATTTGTAGAAATTATTTCATCCCTACTTAAAATATTTCACCAAGAAGACAGTTTTATCTGTGTTACCCAAGGAATCAACGAAGGTTTACAAAATTCACCGCTCTTAGCCAAATTCTGATCCTGTATCTCTCTGAAATCTGTGATATTTGTATCATGTTCTATGATTTCCATGAGATGCAGAACAGAAGGCTACTTTACCAACAATATTCAGGCAGTGCACTGCCTAAAACTTATGATGGTTGGGGAGTTCCAAGTGAATGTTCTTTTGAAGTTTAAAGAAAATACATAACTTGTAATAATACATTGTAAGATTAAAATTTTTCTTGAGACTTTCATACATGCATATAGTGAAATGTGATCATATCTATACCCCACTTCTCCTGGTCCACCTCCCGACTCTAGTCATCCCCTAACTAATCTCCTAACTTCATGTCATCTTTTTTTTTTTGGTAACCCATTATCTCCATTAATGCTCTCTATGTATGTATGGATGGATGTGAACTATCTACTGTAGAACATGAGAAATCTAACACTGGCCAATTTTGTTTTTTACTTATCCATCTTCTTTTTTTTTTTTTGGTTTTTCGAGACAGGGTTTCTCTGAGTAGCTTTGCGCCTTTCCTGGAACTCACTTGGTAGCCCAGGCTGGCCTCGAACTCGCAAAGATCCGCCTGGCTCTGCCTCCCGAGTGCTGGGATTAAAGGCGTGCGCCACCACCGCCAGGCTCCATCTTCTTTTTATGTATACATTTTTATTTAAAGTTTCTTTTTATGCAATGTATTTTGATCATATTTCCCCTTTTCCAACTTCTCTCAAATTTTCCCTATCTACCTACTGACCCAAATCTGTGTTCTTTCTCCCTTCCCCTCTCTTTATATCTTTAAAAAAGAAAACAAAAAAGCAAAAGTCAGAACAAACAGAAACCAAATAAGACAAAAGCAATGCCAAAACAAAATAAAAACTCTACTTTGTGTTGGCAAGCTACTCATGGATATTCAGCCTATCCTGGAGTGTGGTTGATATACCCAGTATCACTCCACTGAAGAAAACTAATTTCCCTTTCCTGGTGGTTATCCCTTACAAATAGCTCAGGGTTAGTGATGGGACTCTGTGTCAACTTCCCAATTTCAGTACTGTCACATACTTATTTTTAACTATAAGAATGATTTTCCTTCCCCACCGCCCAGCAGTTATCAGTTGCCGATATCTCCCTAGTAATGGAGGTGAGCATCTCCCTCATCCATGCCTGACTTTGGATGGATTGATCTCGTTGGATAACCACAGCTGGTGTGAGTTCACGAATGTGATGACTATGTCAGGGCCAGAAGTTTGCATCTCATCCTCACGCCCTCACACTTGTTGTGCCTCCTCTTCTGAAACATTCCTTGATCTTTGATAGTAAGTGACCTGGGGCTATGGTGAGAAATACAACTCACTTAGCACTGAAGATTAAGTCTCTTAGCCTTAGCGTTTTGACATTGACTACCTCACACTGACCAAGTCTGGGAGCAGCCAGGGCTTATGAATAGAAACATAAATATTTAAAAGGTAATGTGACAACATGACTAGGTAGCAAAGTCGAATTGCAAAGGTCCTATGACCCCCCTAGGTAAAAGCTTTTAACCAGAATTATAGGGTTAATCACTGTAGCATGAATTGTTAGAAGGTCTTATTAATAAAAACAAACCCAGAGTCAGTTTTGGGGTGAATGATGAAAGATCAGAGAGACAGAACAGGCCACAGCTAACCTCACCTTGCCAACTTCTCAGCTGATCCTGTTTCCTCAAACTGGAAGCCTCTGAGTCTTCATCTGGAATGAATCTCAGATGAACTGCTGCTAAAAGCCTAAAAACTTAACCAGGTCCTCACACCTTATATACCTTTCTGCTTCCTGCCATCACTTCCTGGGATTAAAGGTGTGAGTCACCATGCCTGGCTGTCTCCCATGTGGCTTTAAACTCACAGAGATCCAGACAGATCTCTGCCTTTGGAATGCTAGGATTAAAGGTGTGTGTGCCACCATTTTCTGGCTTCTATATCTAGTGGCTGTTCTGTTCTCTGACCCCAGATTAGTTTACTAGGATGCACAATATATTGGGGAACACAATATCACCACAAATCACAAAATTCCTTCATCTGAAGCAAGCCTTACACTCAGTCAGAATGGACTCATTACCCTGACCGTAACAGTCACTCCACTACCGCACTAGTGAGTATATCTTGGCTAGTAGGTCTATATAGTAGCATACAGGATCCTGAACTGGATAATACCACTGATGCATTTCCTTCCCCAGCAACCTATACATCAACTTCTCTCACCATAAAGATAACCATTAAGCCAGAAACACCCAAGTCTTCTGAGAGTGCCATGGTCCACACATGCAGGAAAATTCCAAACAAGATGATAAAGGCAAAAACCACAAAGGGCTCTCAGAAAGCATAATAAAATGCCAGGAAGGGAGGTGATTTGACTTACAAAATTAAAACCAGAAAAATAAAATAAAAAAAAAACCTATTTTTTCTATAAGTGTGTTGCCAACCAATCCACATCAGTTGTCTACCCTCTATGATTCAGGATTCAACAAGTTACAGAACACCTGGGGTGTCTGCCTATGTATCTGAATGTAAGAGCCACTGATTGACAAATTATAGCTTACAGAGCTATGTGCAAGTAGGACTCAAAACAATTTTCAGTAGGAGGACAGTGAATGACTCATGGTAGAAACATGGCGAGATGATTAAACAGCCTGAGGCTGCCTGACAGCAACAGTGTTTGATTTCAACAAACATCCATATTTTACAAGAGTCTAGTTGCCTTGATTGGAAGGTTTTGAAAACAGAAGTTTAGCAAGTACTCGTGTACATAGCTGCCATTAAAAAAAAAAAAAAAAAAAGGCTTTTGTGGCTTGCTATGTTGGGCACAGGATTCTGTTCCAGCCCCCAGATCACTGTGGTGTGTTGAATAATCCATTATGCAGTTTTAGGAAGAAGGCGAAAACTTCTGTAGCTAGGATATGTAAAAATAATCAAATGGCACAAAATGGAATTTGCATAGAGTTGAAATATCTTTCATTTTAATTTGGGAAGCCTTGTTTATAGAGTTTGGTTAAAATCCTGAGTCTGATTGTGCCTGTCAAATTGCATTATTTATGCAAGTGAGTTTTCCTTCAAGCTATCTTGCCCAGAGGTGACCATGAGACATAGCTGTTTATACAGTAATTTTGGATGACAGCTTCCCTGGGCTTAACTGAGTCTAGGAGGCAATTATAGAAACAGAGGTCATTAGTACTACCTTTTATTACATAACAGTAATGCAAACCCCATATATGTATACATTACATCTAATGGTATAATATCAAAGCATCGATTTCTGTAAGGAAAACTCATCATTGCCATTAAACATTTATAAACTGAATATTTCAAGACTTTTCAATTTTTAACAGTTTTAAGGACATAGTTATTCTTTTGTATTGCTCTCATCTTTTCAATACAATGCTTCTATTATCATTTATTATCAATCTATTCTAGAAAATATATCTTCTGGTTTGTGCAAGGATATACTTACGTTTAAGCATGTAAATTTATGTGCTGTCGTATCCAAAGCAACACAGATTAAAAATGAGTACTTTCTACTTAATATTCTAGACAGAGCCAATTGCTTGAAGAGCAGCTATTTTTTTTGTTTTTGTTTTGTTTTGTTTTGTTTTGTTTTGTTTATCAAAAAGAAGCACCAAAACATAGTAAATGGTGATGGCATAGTCTGAAGGAAGTCATTTTAAAATATTTTTAGATGGTTGGTGTGTAGCTTCTCACATTCCCAGGAGACACATTCTCACAGCAAAGTACCTTATTTCTCTGGCTCTTATAATCTCTCTGTCTTTCCTTCTGCAATGATCCCTGAGTCCTGAGTGCTGGAGTTTTATTGTAGATGAATCCACTGGGGCTGTGCTCCACAACTACACATGTGCACGTACAGAAACATGCACATGCTTACACACACATATACATACTAATACACATTTGTGACAACAATTAATGAAAAAAAGAGGACATGAATTTGAATAAAAGACCAAAGATAACTATGTGGGAGGGTTCAGAGAGAACAAAAGGAAGGGGAGATGATATAATTATATTATAATCTCCAAAAATTATTACTGTTAAAATGGTTGATGTGTCTAACCCACTTCTAGGTGGTTTATCAGCATATTCTGTGTGATATGTTCTTTCCTGAGAGCTAGTTTTCAATTGGCACCAATGGTTGGCAAATAAAGTATAAACGTGCTGATTTGTGGTTGGGGAGGTTGTTGACAGTGTTTAGTGAACCTGGTTCTCAACTCACCCTACGTTTTCCCTCTTCCTTCTAAATCCCTCTTCTTGGTGTTCATGGGTCTTTAACTGGTATTTACTCAGATACACAGCTGACAAAATAAGACCATGTGGCCTTGTTAATTAAGTGACTCACACAAGAGTGAAGGCAGGTTTAATTGAAAAGTAGAGTGCTAAAATTGTCATCAAAATGAGTGAGTAAATTTCCAGAAATTTCTCTGGAGACTGCCTGGTGCTGTGGACTGAAAATAGAAAGGTTGAATTTCCTTCTTGGCATGCAGTATCTGACTTGCTTTTTTAAAGCCAACACTTGCCTGCTAAATAAAAGCATTTGAACATTTAGTAAATGAGAATGTGCATGCGTGTGTGCGTGCGTGCGTGCGTGCGTGTGTGTGTGTGTGTGTGTGTAAAATCTCATCTTCCATAACTAAATCTCAAGTAGGCAGACCATACGAAACTGAGTAAGGAAGGTAGCAGGGTCAGGTCGTCATGTATATTTCATATTGGTTATCACAATGAGATTCAAGGTGACATATGTGAAGATTGAATTGCTGCATCTGTTGGAGGAAGTCTGACAGCAGCTGATGGTGGGCAGAGTAGAAAGAGGTCTGAGTTGAAGAGAAGAAAGGCCTACAGTGTTCTCTGTCTCTGTATTCTTCCTTCTTCTACCCAGGTTAATGTTAGAGACTGTCAATAGGCACAAGGGCTGAGCAAATGTCTACTTTCCGAAGTGTGAAGGGACCAACACCAAAAACTGGTTGAATTTACTAATCTGATTATGGAGCTGGGCAAAAAAGTGCATACCTGTATTCTCGAACCTCAAGAGGCCGAGTAAGGAAGATATATGCTTGAGTCCAGCCTGTCTTGCATTTCAAAACCCCACCTCAATATTTGTAGAAACAAAATAAACAGAACGAACAACAGAAGAAAACCTAAGAGTATGGAACTCATCAGACTAATGGTTGTCATTTGAGAGATGAGCAGCTAAGCCATTCAAGTTATGAATTCCTCCGGCTCACCTTAGTTCAGATGCAAATACTCAAGATGATAGCACCATTAGGACCCAGAGTAGGTGACCCTTTCTCTGATATCTCACGGACCTGGGGAGGTGGATGCTATTGCTGATACTTGCAGATACTGTCACCTCTTCGGAAGAATCTGGCTAGAGTTACTTACTTCAGTTTATTTTGTACAAGCTTTCTCATTTGTGATCCCAGAAAAAACAAGGCATCCACAATGAATAAATAATAGACACGAAGTTTTTAAGCGTTTTTTCTAGTTTAAAAATAAAGTTACTGTAAAACAATAGCTTAAGAGAAGCGTAGAGGCCTAGGCAGAGAGATGGCAAGTTTGACAAATTAACTGAAGTAGAGTCCTTTATGTTTTGTGTTATTTTAGTGACATGTCTTAAGAGTGGTAACACACAGAAATGACATGACTCGTATTTTATTTTAAAGATGTTAATGGGAAAGAAGTTACTTTATTTTTGTTTGGAAAGAAACTGACACTCTGTATCACGAGTTGATTTTGTGTGGAAAAGGATGTGACTGTGCTAGAAAAGCTTAAATCGGATTAAAAATATCACTGGGGTAAATGGCTGAATGGGTATAAACTTATCAACTATAGTGATTTTTTCCTTTAATGTTTTTTTTTTTGCAGCAGCTAAAACAGTGCAGAGCATATTAAATGTTCAAAGGAATGTTTATAATATGCATGAGTGATGCCAAGACAGAAATGGTACTACTACTCCCTTCAGTTTGTGGGTATTTTATGGCATTGGCTTTTGTAGAGTCTGACCACTCTTTAAAATTCCAAGATAAACACAGACTGAACAAAAATAATTCTGTTTATTGGAAAAGTAAGAATTGCCAAATTATGGTTGGAGAACAAAATGAATAGTCTGGAGAATTGGGCGTTTCCCCTCAGAACGGACCTATTCCTTGTATCTCAGTATCTTAGAGAAAGTTCAGCTTCTTCTTTGGACTGCTTTCATTAGACTTTCCAAAATATGAACAAAGTTTTAGCATTTGTTCTTCATTGACTTCACTTTCTAATAATAGTCTCTCACATGTTATAATTTTGAACTCTTCTTTTTCTGAGTGAAGATCTGACCTATGCATTGTGATTCTGACATAAGATGCTAACATGTGGAGTTACTTTATGAGTTTATTTATTTCCTGTAGTTGTAACTATGCACTGTTGACAGTTCTTGATCACAAAAGTTTGGTTCACAATCATTAACATTTTTCACTACTATTTATATATTTCTAGTGGCAAATTATATAGTATATAGTGTTTCTCAAATTTATTTTACTATGGATTTTCTTCCTGGAATTGTGCATAAATATTTTTAAATAATACAGTTTTAGATACACTAGAAAAAAGACATAAAATATTGGATATATGTATGCTTCTTAAGTAGGGCCAATGTGGTGTTACCAATTAAGAAATGCTAAATCTAATGAAGGAATTATCCATAGTAGTAGGCTCAAAGTGTAAAATAACAGAAGATATTTTCATTATTGTTTATCCCTTCTTCACTCTTTAAGTACATAGGTTCTCATTTACGTTCATGTTCTTCATGTCCACAACAAACATGGTACTATGTTTACATGGTAAGGAGCTTTAGCAGGAGATCTGACCTACTTCTAAATTTTAGGCATGCTGTACATCTACTTGAAGAGGCTATCAGGACCAGAGAAGATTCCCTGGATACTTTCTTGAATTTTTTAAGTTTCCAGACAATCAACACATCACTTAAACATATGAAATAAGATATAGCTGACAATAATATCACTTCTGTATAGGTAAATGTCAGTTAACAAAATAAAAAATACAACAGCAGAAAAGACAAATGATTATCTTTTCTTTTATATTAGAGGAATTATAATATTCTTATTCAGAAAATGAAGGAGAGCTAAGTAATGTTTTAAATATTACTTTATTACTAAAGTCAAATTTATAAGAAAAATTAATGAATGACTCATTCTTACAACAAAGGTGTGTTGTTTGCTTACCATTTGCTCAATAGTCGGGAAATTATACTAAGCCCTTGTCTTAAGTGGTCATATTAAATTACTATAAAATAAGATGAAGATTTACAGAGCATTAACAAGACAAGATGATGCTTAAATATGAATATGTTAGTGAAAGGGTAGTGTTTGAAATAGACATGAGAAAGCGGATAGTTAGAGAGAGAGGGAAAAGTTAAATGTTCAATAGCCAGTACAACCTGGAAAGTCTTCCAAAGGGAGGCCTTAAGTGTTACCTGTACCTTTGCGGTACCCAGTGGTACTCACTAATGTTATTATTGGTATGACACTTTGGCAACAGGTCCTGAGTCTTTGAGAATGATGGAAATCAAGCAAATAAATATTAATTTTGGACACTGTGTTAAGCAAGGTGAAATAACTCTTTCCTGTTACCTTTACTACTTCAGTATTCAACATAGACTATAATATGTAAGACGTAATCAATATATATTAGATGCTTAGATATATGCACTGAGGTACAGATGGATGATGGATGGATGGATGGATGGATGGATGGATGGATGGAAGAATGCAAGGATACATGAAGAGATAATACACTTGTTAGGACTGAATGAAAAATTTCACAAGACACTTTTCATCTTTGGCTAGAGTCAATGCATCAGAAATCACAGTATGGGGATTATAGAGGGCCATTCTAAGGTTTTATACATTGAAATAGGTTATTCATCACTGTCAAGCTTAGCTTTGCTACCCATACACTTAAATAGGTAATCTATAGGCAGTTCACATAGCATCTAACTCCAAGCACAGATCCACAGCAAACAAAACAAAATGCCTATGGCTTAAAATGGTCATCCCAGCCAGGCGGTGGTGGCATATGCTTGTAATCCCAGCTCTCGGGAGGCAGAAGTAGGCGGATATCCATGAGTTCAAGGCCAGCCTGATCTACAGAGCGAGATTCAGGACAGCTGCAGCAGATACATAGAGGAAACCCTGTCTCAAGAAAATAAAAAAAAAGTGAAAATGGTTATCCTAATGTTAATTCATAACAAACACATTTTTGATAGATTCTCATTTTATATAGTTTGAATTTTAAAACTCAAAGTCTATAAAGGTGGCATTTTTAGAAGTAGAAGCCTCTCAAAGTTTTGTGAGTTTGGGAAGTATGTAAATTTCACAGAGATTAAATTCCTTTTAATTTAAGAGGAGAAGGCTTGAGTCAGAAGAAAAAGAATGAACAGAGTGAAATCATCCTTGAGATAAAGGATCAGTGTGCACAGCCGGATTCAGCAATGATTCAGCATGTACCTGTTGTAAATAATCCAATGTCTTTAGGTCTCCGTGAGATTTTCATGCCACGTTAGAGGTTTATTTCTTCTTTCCTTTCTGTTGCTGTGACAAGCAGCATGACCAGAACAACTTAAGGGAGTAAAGGGGTTTTTTTTATTTATTTATTTTTTATTTTACAACTCGTAGGTCACAATCCTTCATTGGGGGAAGTCAAGGCAGGAACTCAAGGCAGAAACCATGGAGGAGGGTTGCTTGTTGGGTCACTTTCTGGCTCACGCATAGGCTTATTCTTACTGAATTTCATATACAGAACCTGCCCGTGGGGCCCTTCTAACATCACTTGAGACAATCAAGACAATCCCTCAAGATATGTTCGTAGACAAACCTATTAAAGACAATTACATATTAATCTTTTTTTTTAGGCGAGTCTAGGCTATGACAATTTGACAGTGCTAACCAGGACATGAAAACTGATGAGATGATGAATGAAATACAAATTGCTTGAAGTTCTTGCATTTGTAAGAATTCAACCATTGTAACACTGTTTGATGCAATGTGATACTTATTTTTATAAAACAGTGTTGCTCATTTCATAACACCAGTAATAATGGAACAAGGGAAGGAGATAAATGTCGGAAGAAAAGTATAAAAGCGTTTGGTGGTTAATTAACTTGTGTAATATCTGCTTGCACTAAAGCTCTAAATAGCAGTGTGTGTTGTGATGTGATCTACTTTATTTATTATAAATGAATCGATCTAAGATTATAGAACTTGAGCACAAATTTAGTCAAAGTATTTAGCAAAAAATTTAGACTAACATTAAGTTCAACGTAATGCTATACTTTTGAAATATATTTGATAAATATATATGAGCAACATATTATGCAAATCATGCATGCCATGGTTAAGTATTTATTGGAACCACAGATCAAGATACTTAAATGATAGCAGTATGCCTTGACCAGCCAACTATATGAGTTTTCTCATTTTTCAGTCATTCAAATTTTATGTCTTTTATGTTGTTCCTACTTGAAGTTTTTTTTTTTTCAAATACATCTTCAGATATTTTTATTTCCCTTCTAGGAATTTGCTGCTTTGACTAAAGAACTGAATGCTTGCCGGGAGCAACTTCTAGAGAAGGAAGAAGAGATCTCAGAGCTTAAAGCTGAAAGAAACAACACAAGAGTAAGTATCAAGTTGTTTTTTGAGCATCTATAGATAGCTACTGTCATGTATCTGTACACACATCTAAAAACTTGCAAAAACTTTAGGAGTACTTTGAGCAGATTCCAATTCACAGTAAGTTGCTTTGAAAAGAAGGAAATGTGGTATAATACCCAAAATAAAAAGAAAGGAAACCAAAATTATAGTCTCTGCTAAATCACTATGTTGCCAGGCAGAATGTCCCCATTTCTTCTGGCCTTTACTTCATTGTCTTTTAAAAAGAGTGTAAATGATGGGCTGGTACATTGCAGTAGCCTGCATTTGATCCACATTTCATTCTAGCAAAGAACTTACCTAAAAATAAAGGACAAGAAATTGAAGTTGAAAAGCTATGGATCAACCTCTACCAAATAAAAGAGGCTTACCACATTTATTTCATTAGATTTCCTAGAGGCTGATAGTTCTAATAGGCATTCTATTGTATGATAAAACACATACTTGCTACATTCTGCTTTTGGAAATTCCTGTACATTGTCAGTCAGATGATGTGCCATGTAAGGATAAAGTTCAGAATTAGATCAAAGAAGATGTATTTTTTGAAAACCAAGATAAAAATGTTACTAAATTTCATAGAATAAATACTAATTATATTACTTACATATTAATGTGATCTTATAGCTAAATGAAAGGAGAAACTACTTTCATAAATGCAACTTTACTATTAAGAAGGTGAAATTATATTAAGTGCCATAGTCTTCCTGGGTTAATCCTCTGCAGATAAAATGTGATTAGTAGCCAACTTATTTTGCGCCTTGGCCTTTCAGTGTTATGCAAACGCAGCTCCCTCATCATTGCCTATACCTCCCCTGAGAGTTAGACTTGCATGCGTGAGGGTTCTACCATCAAACTCATTTCTGTCTTTATTCATCAGGTTCTGATTGTATGATGAAAAGAATTCGCAGGTGTGCATTGTGCATGTGAATTGGTTCTCATCAAGATTTTGATGAGCCGGTCACATAGATTGCCTCTATTAGGGCTTTGCAAGGGCAGTTTAGATCATGTGCTGGAAATTCTGCATTCTTTCCCTGTCTGTTTTTTTTTCACTGTTGATTTTTCTAATAGTGCTGCATTTCCATGCAAATTTACCTATTTCTGCCATCATCGTCGTCATATTTGTTCTGTCCTGTCCTGTTATTTTGAATTTTAATAGGTTAGTTAACATTCTCTGATGTAACAGAGCACGGACAAATGTGGAAGTAGTAGAAGAAACATGAGAATTAAGGCAAAGGTATCTTTGGTTTCACTTTCGGAGATTCCTCACATTAAAAGTGTATCAGATCATTTTGTTACCTACATATGTGCATCTATCTATGCCTTTTCATTCTACATTCATTTATTCCATTTTACAACCATGTGAAGAATATACTTTGTTTGTCCCCACGTTAAAGACAAAGCAAGTCAAACGTATCAAAGGTCACAGAGTAAAATACCACAGGGTTAGAAAGGTAATACAATGTTTGCAGGGCCTGTGCCTCTGGCACAGATCCACGAGGCCACTAGGAGAGATACCCACATTTTACCCACACAGAATTGCAAAGATCTATGATGGCTCAGAGGAAACATTTGCCCAAGAGTCAACACCCTGCTGTGTGGCATATGTCATTTGTTTTAATTGTGACTGATTTTAGGATTGGGATTCGTTTCAATAGCCACATGATTTTCAACATATTAAACCCCCCTGAGTGCACAAGCGTATTTGGCATTTGGCTATTTACCTACAAAGGATCACAAGGGTGTGAGGAGCTATCCTGGAACACCTTCTAAGATCGGAGAGAGAAGGGGGGAAAAGCTTTCTTTCTGTCTACAACGGAAAATGAAGCCATTGATTAGAAGCAAGATTAACAACTATTAACACTTAGCAAATGTGATCAAATTTTTTTTCTATTTTCCTTAAAAAGTTAGCATGAAGAGATTTTGTTGTACATTAGAGGAAAGCAAACTTAATCCTATGAAATATAAAATCTTGGTAATATGATGACTTCTTAGGTTACATAACCACTACAGACCACCTTGATCTCATCAAAAACAAAAATAAAATTACAGGTCTAAGATTCAAACATATCTTCCTCTTCCCATCAAAGGCAATATCAAATACACATTGATATAGTTACATATGACAGTATTTCAGATAGATTTATATTATAGTATTTTACTATATGCTGTGCTATAGTCTTGCTATGGACTGCACAGTAGCTGCACATTGCTATTGGAAGAGCAGCAAGACAGCACGAACTTCCTTCTCACAACTAGAGAGTACTGATTGTGTACAGTCGTGAGTTTAACTAGAAAAGAGTGTTCTGATGTCTAGGGTTCTGATAAACCTTCAGACCTTTCCACATTAATAAGTTAACATTCACTTATGAATTGAAAAAAATAACACAAAAAGTCAATCCACAAAGTGAACTGTTAGAAAGGTTGGTGAACTTGGACTATGACCAAAACCAACAAATCAGAAAGTAATCTGCATTCAGATAGTACAGTGAATTATATCATTTACCACAATTTCTGTGATAGACAGATTTAATATACAAACTTGCAATAATGCAAACATAGTACTTAACATTAATTAAGGGCTGATGGTTTTGCTAAATGTTTACATGTTTACCGCACCATAGCCACACAGCAATTTCACCAGCTCTAAAAGCCACATACCCCTGAGTGAAGTAATATGTACACAATCTGCTTCTTGAGTAATCATGGGTTCTATGTTTCAGAAATTTTCATATTTTTATGTGACTCCAAATAATATTTGATGACAAATAGGGTTTGTTTCAAATGCTGTAATTCAATTCTAATGAATTTTATTAGTTGTACAGGAAATAGCATATTTATTCAATCAGAACTAAAATCTTTGGACATGAATAATTTTTGTCACCAAAGAAATGCCGAGTCCTCAGCCAAGTATTAAGTTCATAAAAGAATTCAAAGTTCAACTTGTTCTTAAAGCCATCTGCTCACTAAGTAATTAAATGGAGGTATACAAGTAAACTAATAGTATGCATGATTATATAATGATAAAAATTACAAAATTTGCAGTGGACATTTATAGAAACATACAAACAGGCTTTGTTGCTTAATATTTCTATGCCCATAAGAATATAGAAGAATTATACAACAACATTTTTATTCATAAAATTCTTCTGATAATAAATAGGTACGTTATATGTATATGTTGTGTGACACTGTTACTCGGGAAACCTGAACAAAGAGCTACTCACTCCAGTAGGGACTTGACAATAGACCAAATCAAGAGTAACACCGAAGTCCAACTTGGGGAAACAATGAATTTTTTGAGGCTATTACAGGAAGAAGTAAAGAGTTACTGGGTAGAAATAGTTCAAAGACAATTGCATCACCAAAAGCTCATCCCAACATGGGTGACATTTCACAAAAGCTGGAAACCTGGAACATATTACACAACTTATAGGCAGATCAACAGATTGGAGGATGTCTTTTCCAGGCAGCTTTGTTGATCTGAGTCTGGGGCAGATTGGCTGGTCTCAGTTTCTTTTGGATATGTGTGTTGGTTATCCTCTCCTTTGAGAGTTTCTTCTAGGTAGCTCCACTTCTCTGAGGATGTCTCTTATATACGCTTGGAGGCGGAGTGGTGGCCTAGTGAATGTGTTAAGTTTCAGGGATTTCCTAAAACTTTTGAGTTTTTTTTTTTTTTCTTTTTCCTGGGCTTAATGGAGTTCCCTGCAAGGTGGGATGTTTCATCTCCCTCTAGAACATTCTGTGTCATAAGTAGCTTTCTTGGTTTCCCTTTGTGATAGTCTATAATCTTTAAGCCAAGTGAACCTATTCTTTCCACAAGTTTCTTTTTGCCAGTATTTTATGATATCAGCAGAAAGCACAGTAGGACCATAAGCCACGCATTCTCCAAACCGTTGTTTCGATATGAATAGTCAGGAACACATATTGGGAAAATGGAGTATGTTAAATAATTTTTAAAGTGGAGTTTTTGAGTGGCTTGAGGATGAAAGCAGCCAAATTCAACTATTTTTATTAAAATCTTTATTTAAAATATGTTTATGTCACTTCCTCCTTCCTTGTATTCCCTCCAATTCCTGTCATATCCTCTGCTTCCAACCCTTCCCAGGCCCTTGAGAGTTGATGGCCTTTGTTTATTATTTTCTTAATCTACTGAATCTGTTTAGTGCAACTTGTATGTATATGATCTCTGGACTGGCCACTTCGTATTGGAAAGCCAATCAGAGAGCCCCTCCCTTCGAGAGGTTAATTCTCTCTCTTTTAGCACCCTACAGTTGCCTGTAGTTCTTCTTCTAGGGATGTGACTCCAAAAGACTCCCCATTTCCATGCTAGTATGCCTATTCATATTATCACTATGAAGATCTTGTTTAGGCAGCCATAATATTGAGGTATCAAGGGCATAGACCCTCTGTCATTTCTAGGAGACACAACTCCATATCACACTTCCTGGTCCTTTGGCTCTTAAGGTCTTCCTGCCTCTTTCATGATGTTTCTTTTTTTTTTTTCTGCCATACTTTTTTTTATTAAGAAAAATTTTTCATTCATTTTACATACCAATCAAAGATCCCCCTCTTCCCTTCTCCTGACCCCCAGCCTCCCCCTCCCAACCCACCCCTCACTCCTCCCTACAAGAACGCAAGGCCTCCCATGGGGGGGGGCACATCCAGTAGAGGCAAGTCCAAGTACTTCCCCCTGCCTCAAGGCTGCACGAGATGCCCCATCATAGGTAGTGGGCTCCAAAAAGCCCACTCATGCACCAGGGATGGATTCTGATCCTATCCCCAGGGGCCCCCTAAGCAGATCAAGCTACACAACTGTCTTGCCATGCAGAGGGCCTAGCCTAGTCCCATGCAGGCTCTGCAGCCATTGATCCAACTTTCATGAGTTCCCACTAGTTTGGTTTGGTCATCCCTGCATGTTTTCCCATCATGATAATGATGCACTTGCTCATAGACTCCCTTTTCTCTCTCTTTGACTGGACTCCTGGGGCTCTGCCTGGTGTTTGGCTATGGATCTCTGCATCTGCTTCCATCAGTCATTGGAGAGAAGCTCTGTGATGACAGTAAGGACATTCACTTGTCTGATCACGGGGATATACTAGTTCAGTTCAGGCACCCTCTCCACTATTTCTAGTAGTCCAAGCTGGGGTCATCCTTGGGGATTCCTGGCAACTTCCCTAGCACTGAATTTCTCTCTATCCTCATGATATCTCCCTCTATCATGGTATCTCTCTCATTGCTTTCCCACTCCGTCCCTGTTCCAGCTCAACGATCCCATTCCCTTATGCTCTCATCCTCTATCTACTACCCTCCATTGCCCACCCTTCATCCCCAGTTTGTTCATGGAGATCTCATTTATTTCACCTTCCCAAGGTGATCCATGCATCCGTCTTTGGGTCTTCCTTGTTAGCTAGCTTCTCTGGAGTTGTGGGTTGTTGTCTGACTATCCTTTGCTTTACACCTAGTGTCCACTTATGAGTGAGTACATACCATGTTTGTCCTTCTGAGTCTGGGTTACCTCACTCAGGATGGTATTTTCTAGTTCCATCCATTTGCCTGCAAATTTCATGGTGTTACTGTTTTTCTCTGCTGAGTAGTACTCCATTGTGTATATGTACCACATTTTCTTCATCCATTCTTCAGTTGATGGACATCTAGGTTGTTTCTAGGTTCTGGCTATTATGGATAATGCTGCTATGAACTATAGCTGAGCATGTATCTTTGTGGTATAATTGAACATTCCTTGGGTATATGCCCAAGAGTGGTATAGCTGGGTCTCGATAGATTGATTCTTGTGATGTTTTTTAAGCCTTAGGAGTAGGAGTTGTGTAAGAAATCGAGCCATTGTGGCTGGGATCCACCCAACTCCTTCAGTTGTCTTACTTCTACAGACAAAAGCAACAAGCAAACAAACAAACAGAACCCTGTCTTTCAAATAAAAGAGAAAGATCTATTCATGAAAGAAACCATACAAACTCTGTCTCCTTTTCTTATATCTTGTGGTCTTCCCTCTTTTTCTCCTTGGAAGCTTCCTACCTCTCCATGGCTTCCCATCAAATCTGCATATGCTTCCTGTGCTACCAGTTTATCCTGCAAATCCACTTTGTGGTCACATAAGCCTCAAGCCACTGTCCTCCACAGGCTTGGCCCAGTTTATGGTCATTTTGTTTCCATTACTATTCGCCATCTATCATGGCCTCCTGGACAGCTTCAGCATCTTCTTTTATTGAAATGTACAAAACCAAGTCCTTTGAGGAATCCGGTTTGCTGTTCAGTGACTATCCTTAGGTCACCATAACATCAAAGGATTCCTTTAACTGCTTGTCAATGATGTCCGCACACAGACCTTTGGCAGACTTTTGCATGGCTGTCTGCCTCCCTCACAGCATCAGCCAACTTTCTTCTGAATTTTCCTCCCTTCAGCTCAGAGTTTATTACAGAATCTAAATTTTCTTTGTCATCTTCCAAGGAAGTAAATTCTATCAACACATACCATGAATATTTTTCATTTTGGTCATAGGGCATTTCGATGGAATCTGCTTTCCCAAACACGTACTGAGCATTTCTTCTGTAGATCTGTAAGAGGGGATGCTTAAAACCAGGCTGTTTGATTCACTTCTCCAAGTACTTGTCTTTCTGTAAATCTATAGTCTTGACTTTGATCTTTTTTTATAGGCAGGCAGGCTGACTGCAGGTCTGTTCACTGCTTCTCTTCAGAAGTTGGGTTCCACATCCATTCCTGTCTTATGTTCAACATAAGCAGCCTTTTTAATCTTCCGGCTTGCCGACTAACTTGACCTTCATGCTGTCTTCTGACACTTCTGCTAATGCATCTTGAGTGACTTTGTAAGCAGAGGTTTGCTCTAACATATTCTCAGACCTCACTTTTTTTTTTTTGGTCTTTTCCTTTAATTTCTCCAGTTTTATTTCAAAAGAAAGGGCTTACAGTGGTGAGTTCCAAAGCTTTTTCCTGGGCTCTCAGGAGATTCGAAGTCCATGTAATCCAGTTGTACCATGTCTGAGCCCAGCAGCAAAAGCAGTTTCAGATAAAAGGCAAGATCACTGATATCAATTTTTTAACACTAGACTTGTGAACGTTCAGATTTCTAAGAGAGGGTGACAAATGTAGTTGATTTTGGGGCTCCATATTTCTGGGTTCACAGAACCGTGTTCTTGCTGCTCATTTCCTTTGTGAAGTGTTCCTGCATCTTGCTCTTTTCCTCCTCATCCTCCTGACTTCCTCGTCTTCCTCTGTCCTTGGCACTCTGACTCTGTTCTCAGCATTTTATTACTTGTTCTCCTTTTCACCCATGCTTTCAGTATTCACAGGAATATCCTTTGCATGACCTTCCTTTCCTTTGGCTTCTGTGATCCTACAACAACTTTTTTTCTGTGTCACATTTCCCAGGTCAGCTCTGTCATCATCAGGGGGTCCCGTTCCTTGTTCTTGACTTCTGAGGCAAGGGCAGGGGCTGCTGTTTTCATCTGTTCACTCCAAGTCACTCTTTCTTTGTTCTTCTTCCACTCTCTCATGATCGTAGTCTTCCTCACTAACTTCCTACTTGTTATGAGCATCCTTTGCCCACTTAACCAGAGTGCCAAGTCCAACTGTACCAGGAATCACTACTTAATGTTTTAATTAGTGTGGTTCCCTCTTTTAAAACTCCAGGCACTGATGCTACCTTAGCTGAGATAACTGTCACTTGGGGCATTGTGGCAGCCATGTTTTTGTCTCAGGTGAGTTTCTTTGCTATAGTTGTGGTAGCTTTGTTGTCTTTAGTATGAGGGTGACCCTGTTATCCTGCCTTCCTCTTATGACGTTTTCCATTTTTGTTACACTCTTCTGCCACCTTCAGAGTACCAGACATCTTGAGTCCCCCGTGCCCCCCCCCTTTTTTTTTTAACTAGACTTGATTTTTACAGTGCTGATAGTTTCAGAAGGTAGCAGAAGAGTCCTATATAGCCCAGGCAGTACATGTAGCAATCAATCACAGATACTAAAAATGCTATGCCATGTGTTGCTGGATGCCAGCTAGAAGTAGTGAATAAGGAAACAATCAGACCAAACATTCAATCCCATTTTTTCCCTAATGATTTCTATGGGCTTCTTTTCACATGTATTCCTAGGATTCTGAGATTCCAAATTTTTTTTTAAAAAATCACACTTAAAGAAAAAAACTTGGAAGCCTTCTCTTCTTAAAGTTTGATCAATGTCCCCTCATATTCTAGTTAAAATTTTGAAATGAAGAAGGGATTTTTAGAGCAGGGCATGATAAGCACATATTTCCTTGATGAGACTTCCACTTTCAGTGAAATTTATGCAGATAGATTAACACAAATGGGATTGATCTCATCAGAGAGACAGGTATATCAATGTGATGTGTGGTTAGTGCATGTGAAACTTCTCAAATGTCTCTTTGCCAGTTTCTATTGCCTTTTTGGATTATTATGGGAGCATTTCCATGCAAGACACTTGCTACAAATGTTAGTTTATAATGTACTATAATGTAGTAACAGTAACCTCTAATGCATGAAATTATTGTCTTTCTTTTAAATGACAGGTGGATCTTTTATGACCACTTTTATGACCATCTTAAATGACCCCAGCACTAGAATTTGGAAAGTTAATCATTTCTATTTGTTATTATTTTTTAATTTCTTCAATGTGATTGAAAGCATCAAGCATAACTCACTGTGCTTGTATTCTTCATGGTTTTCAAACTACCTGATCACAGCAATGATTCAACTCAACAATGTCTTGCTTTCCCAGACCACCACTTGAATGAATCATGGGCAGTTGATTGTTTACATAACTATCTTTCCTCCATATACCATGGAAGATTTTACTTTCTTATGTAATTAATCAGATACTTACTTTAGCAAAATCTATCCAGAACATACTTCTCAAATGCCCATTTGTTTTAAGAGGTATTCTTATAAATCTATAAATGGTGACTTTAATAAACTGTTTATTTTTCATTCAACAAATGAGTGAACATGACCTGTATACAATCTTGTGAGCACAAAGATTCAGAAGTAAGAAGAGGAGAAGGCATCTTCCTTTCCTTACAGGCCTGGTATTAGTATTTGGGGGGCAGTGAATGACTATAGTAAACCTGGATGGAAAAGGCAGAAGGACTGATGCCATGTAGAGAATGAAGCAGCAGCATAAGGAGTTGAAGAATCAGGTTGAGAAGTGACACAATTAGCAATAAGTCAGAGATTGTAGAGTGCTAAAGACGTGCAGGTGACTTAAAGGGAGCGTTGTAAGTTAAAAAAAGAAAATAAAGTACTTACTACAAAAGCCTGGTGCAGTTAAACAGATATCTGCTATTTTACAAAGCTAAGCAAAACTCCACGCACAAATGCTGCAACAAAGCCAATGCAGGTGACGAGTAAGAAAAAGAGATGAGTTCCAATAATTTAGATTTCACTTCAGACACGGAAGGACTTTGGCTTTTGCTTTGGACAAATGAGACGATATTAAGGACTCAAGAAAAAGTATGAAGGCCCTAGGTTATCTTTTAAATTTTAGAGTTTTGGGTAGTACCCCCGATGAATGAAAAGATACAAATGTGTGATCCAGTTAACAAGCTGTTACTGCACTAATTCAGGAGGAGATAATGAATCCTGAGCCCATGTGGCATTAGTGGATATATTGGCAGGTAGCTGAATTCTAGAGGCTGACAGACATAAAAAGATTAATTATGCAAAGGGGAATGGAAGATGTAAGGTGTGGTATACAGAATGTGTGCACGGTATAACAAATCCCTGTGGTACAAGAACTTGAGAGTGAATGTATTTTTTTTTCCTTTGAGGTCAAGCATATAAATAGGCAAGCTAGAAATATAGTAATCTGTGGCTTAGGGGATAGATCTACAGATATAAAACAGTTGCACTTACTGGTAATGGCAGCGTCTATAGTGAAATCATGGGATGTGAGTAAAATTAGATAGAATAGAAATCTAGATTATTAGAATAGACAAAATTTAGAAATTTAGGGGGTGAATTTTAATGGGAAAGTCATCTAAATGAATAATAATAGACCTGGCCATGAATTATAAATGGGGCAATGTCAGAAGGAAACTGAAAGAACCAGAAAGCTAACACACTTAATAAGAAAGTGACCAGGTCATGGCACATGACAATTTTTATAAGAAAGTTAAGCAGTAAGTAGAACCAAATAACTTGAGTGCTACTGTGCTCTTAGTTGTAGAAAACCTAATTCACTGTAGTTACTTTAAACAGACAGTTACCTTTTGCAGGTGGGAAGAATTCTTAGTTTTTTTTTGGTAGAATTGCTAAAGAAAATAATGTCTATAGTCTGCGTTTTCAGAACTAAAGTCCGGAAACTCACTGCAAAAGCTGATGAGGAAACTGATTGTTTCTCAAGGTCAATAGAGACTTAGGATTCCTTTGCTGTACGCATGGATCAAAAAGGATGCTTTTGGATACCTCTTCAGAAGGCTTCTATCTTACCAGGATGTATAATTAGTAAAATCTGTGTGGTTAAAAAGAAAAGAAAAGAAAAAAAAAAGAAAAGGAAAGAAAAGGAAAAGGGACAGAAAATTACAGTTCTCTTTGTTTGTTACTTTGTTTTTGTGAGTGTGCTCTATGTTGGGAAAGTGGACTTTGCAGTGTGGAAAACTTTCCTAAAGAATATAGAGTGATAAGATTTAGGAGGCCTCTAAAGACAGCTGTTTTTAGTTGTAGAATAATACTTCATTATGTTCCATAAAGTTAACATTATACCATACACTTCTCATCCTACATTGGCACCAGGCAATGTAAGATTAACAGATATTAATTGAATTTACATAACTCCATTTACATGCAGGGAAAATTTCAATCATAAAGTTTGGGTTTTCATGAACATCATATAGCTGAAGCACTCATGCATGTGCTTACAACCATATTAATTAGTCTGAGCCTTTAAGAAGTAATTCAAAGAACTCACAATCCATGTTTAATATTGACACTGATCAGTATACAGACAGGGAAAATGACTTCACTTTAGAAATTCACTGTGTATTTCCACATGCTACTCAAGTACATAAAGGATCAAAAGACTGCCACCTAAATACATAAAAGGTGCTCGTTCTTATGCAGTTTACACTACAACAAGCAAATAGAACACAACTACTTAAAATAAAAGCCAACATCATGACATATTCTGAAAACAATTCTCAAAAAAATTAATGAAAGATTACATTGAAATTATAATGCAATTGTATTTATTTAAGGAATAAATGCTAATAGCAATCTTCTTGACCCATACACATTTTTTCTGGTCTTTGATTTCCACTGATTTCAAGACTAAGTTGTCATACTTGATAGAACAGACATTCTCAACTTGTGGGTCATTACCCCATTTGAAGTTCAAACAACCTTTTCACAGGGGGTCACCTAAGACCACCAGATAACACAGATGTTAGCATTATGATTCATAACAATAGCAACATTACAGTTATGAAGTAGCAACGAAAATCATTTTATGGTTGGGGGTCACCACAACATGAGGAACTGTAATTACAGGGTCGCAGCATTAGAAAGACTGAAAGCCACTGCACTGTAAGAATGGATATCATTACTTATTATTCAGTGATTTGTTATGTGACTGAAGGCAGTTTGGATTTAATGTGTTTTATACATATTGTGTTAACCAAGTGGTGTGTTTCTTTTCTGTGTCCTGTTATATTCCCTAGGATTACCATGGGCGCTGTGAAAACTTCTAATAGCTTAAGCTAGATTTCATAAAAATATGCCCATCAGCTCTATTCATAAGATAACTGCGTTTTCTGTTGATCCCATAGCTGTTACTGGAGCACTTGGAGTGCCTTGTGTCACGACATGAAAGGTCACTGAGAATGACCGTGGTGAAGCGGCAAGCTCAGTCTCCCTCAGGAGTGTCCAGTGAGGTGGAAGTTCTCAAGGCACTGAAATCTTTGTTTGAGCACCACAAGGCCTTGGATGAAAAGGTACAGTACTGATACTATTTTTTTTTCAAGCCACACTGTGCTTTTGTTATTAGCTGGAAGCTCCTTATTTTCACACAAATCAACAAGTAATATGGGTCAAAAGAACACGTTTGAGTTATGCAAGCAAAAAAACTTTTTAAAATTCAGTGACTGTGGATGGATAGTATTCATGACCATGTTCTTTTATTTATACCACTGAATGTACAACTTTACAGAATTAGACCTTATTATTACATCCTTACACCCCTGGTCCAGAGGCATATTTGACATCTAGTACTGTGTAGTATTATTCAGCCTCTCTATTTCTGTCTTGACCATCTCTCCCTCTCCCTTTCTCTGAAGCACATGTCCATAGATGCCATAGATTCCAAAATATCAGAGCAGTAACTGAAAACCACATACATTTTTGAAGTGCAAATCAGGCATGCTTTAACTTTTAGTCATCTATATTTGAAATCTCCCTTGTGGGGGAGTCTGCTAACATCTTAGTTTCAAATACACATGTTGACAGTGGCTGCCGGTAACAACATAACATATTAGAAGGAAAACTCATTTCTTGGGCTTTCCAAGGGTAGCTGTAAGTCCTTTCTTAGCTTCTGTTCAAACAAGTCCTACGGTAAATATACGGCAATCTGGAAAAAATATCCTTTAGAGATTAGGTAAGGTTTATGACACAATTTCTCTTCTATAAAAGTTCAAAGAAGTGATTTCAAAATTTAAGAAGTGTTATGATTTAGCACAGCAAGAATTAGGGCACTTCATTGTAAAATATATGACAAGTTTCTGAACACGAAAATTCAGACTCGGGATTATTGCAGTTTCTGTCTAAGTTTTAAGTATGTAGGATTTAGGTCCATTTAATATTGATGTACTTATATAGTATTATCATCAGTCTTTCAGATAGTTCTTAGAACAGAGGATTATGTGAAGTGTCTGTACAAGGGTAACACTAATTCTGTCTTCTAGATTATTAAGGAGAAGCTGTATCCCATTTTCATTTTGATTATGAGAGGCAAAAACTATGAAAACTTTGAAGAGGATAAAAATATGTCATATAAATAGCCATGTTAAGTCTACCAGCACATAATTATACTTATTTAGTTTCTATTACATTTCCTTTCGTAATAAAAATTCAATGACAAAATTCTGCAAGAATTTATAGACTATTTGCTTTGCGTCGGATTTGTCATACAAAGACATTCCCCTAGTGACTAATGAGTTCAGGGTCCTAGGCATTCACATGTCAGTGACAGACACTTACAAACACAAATGAACAATGTCCCATGCCATCACAAATGTACTGTCTAGTTTTATTGAAATGATAAAGGAGTTAAAAAATGAATCATATTTTACCCAAATATTAAAGAATAAGTAAAAGCCAGAGACAGGTACCATAGACAGTAGGGCCAGTATATAAAATGACCTGGATCTGTGAGAACAGAATGGCCTTTCCAGAGGAAACAACTATATTGAAAAACTTAGATAAATATATTAGAAAATGTATATTTTTTTATGTTCTCTGTAAGAACTCTGACATCACTTAAGCAAGTGAGTGATTTTTGATTAGAGTAAAATTAATAAATGCTTTTAAGATAACAACCCAGTTCTGTGAGCACATTTAGAACAATATAAAACAATTATCATATAGTAGTTCTGTCAACTGAGTACAGACAAATGAAATATTCCTTAATATAGCCCTAAAAATAATTATAGCTTTTGTAAATGTTCCACAAGTATCACAGATCTTGGCAAGTTCATGAGCAACTGAATTGGTGCCTATGAAACTTATCCTTATAAAATGCTGAGATTCCCCTCTTGAGTAGACAGGTCTGTACAAGTGGCTTAACATCTCTATATAACTACTCCGTTTTTCAGATGAAGATAATAACCATATCTACCCAGAACTGCTGGAAGGGTCATCTACTATAAAACATGCAAAGCTTTGAACCACTGCTTAATATAAGGATATTTTTTCAGTTAATGTCAAAGAATCTTCTAATTAGCATCTGAAAATGTCAACATTTGTTAAAAATTTGAAACTAAGACATTGATCTCCCTCTTGGCTCAGATGCTTGTTTTAAATAACATTTCATTTATTTATTGAGGAACTAATTTGTACCCAAGTGCCTTCATGAACTGTTTCCTTGGGAGTAACTCAGTTTCTTATGAGAATGGGGAGGAGTAAATTCACAGGTATATAAATAACTAATTAACATTTTAACCTAAAGGCTATGTATATAAAAGTGGAGAAAAAAAGATAAGAAAATATAATCAATTATGCCTCAGGCAAAACTTTACCATAGAAAATAAATGAACTATAAAAACTTGAGCATGGGAATTGATCATTATAATGGCTTGGAGTTTTAAATATTGATATTCACTTATGTAACCACTGATATATATATAATATATATATATTATATATATATTTAAGGCCCTGTTTACCAATTATATTTTCATGGTCAATTATCACAGAATCAAACTTGACTTGAACATCTAGAATAAGAAGGTTTCCGCACAAAATTTTCTGTAATAGAGTCAGTAATTTCCACACAGTGAAACTTTGCAATATCTTAATTTATTTTGGAATGTTTACTACTTCCATCAACCTCTTCATTGGGCAATACATTTGTCATATTAAGGGACTTGTTTTCCTTTAATCACCTGTGATGAAATTACCATCTCTTTGAAATATATTTTGAAGAAAACATTTCACTAGGCATTTTTGTATCGTTTTGAAGAATACAGAAGTAACAGATTAATTTAGAAATACATTTTTGATGAATACAGATAATATGATTGGAGGTTACCATGTATCTGTGTAAAAAGCAATACATGTAATGCAAAAACTCATGAGAGCAGTAGTTCAAGCCAATGAAAAGAGAAGCGTTAGGGAACAATTACCAACTGCAACTGTGCACATCTTTGGACAAAATTTAAAGAATTATTGCTTTGTATGACATATCAAATCTGTCTGCCTAAACACACGTCATGTGATCCAACAAGAAAAATAATTGTTAAAAACAATTACTATATTCTGCTAGAACAATGTTCAAAGCAGAGCAAGGAGCTGAAAATTCTCTGATACATATTGATTTTCCCTGTGATACAACTAAAGCCAACCAGATAAGGAAAACTTGTCAAATTCCTAACCCTGGAAAGGTTCCATATTTGCATTCCTTTCTTTTCCTTACAACGTTTGGTAGATAAAGCTAACATATCATTAATTAAAATTTTGTCTAAAATGGAGAAGCAAAGTGAATAATTCAACATTATTGTGGTATTCTTTATTGATAATGGCCGCAAAAATATTTTTGCATGCATAGTATTCATTAAAACTATATTTTAAAATGTGTTTATATTCATATAAAGACAGTTTTAGATTCATTAATTTATGGTTAATATATCTTTACTTGTCAAAACTTTTGTAAATTTATGGAGATATGGTTCTTTTTCATATTTCTTGATAGATTTAAGACTTTATTTCTTGAAAGGCTTAACTTGTGAAAGGAACTTGTAGCTAAGACTTTCTAAGATGTTTGAGCTAACAGAAATGATTAGGGAGATATTTTAACCTACAGCTTGTACTCAGGCAATTTTTATTCAACTCCAACACTAATTTAGAAACATTCTAATGTATCAACATTTCAGTTAATGTTTACCTCTCGGTGGCGTTCTGAGAGTGCCCTGATCATCATTGTATACAGGGACATCAATGGTTGTACTGAGCTGTCTTCAGGTTATTAACCAGGGTCATCACCATATCCCTTCATAAAGATCCACATTCTACACTCCTCCAAGTCAAATCAGCAAAGATTTTCATCTAAGTATTATTCAGTTATTAGTCAGAATTTAATTCAGTGTTGTTCTTATAAATAATTTCATATTTGTCTAAATCACGATGTCATGGCAATCAATCATACAGAGCTAAATAGAGATTCTGTGCAGAGGATTTTTAATGCTAAATATTATTCTATTTTGTATTAATAGTACACAGAAAATTAGGTTGTAATACTATAGTTGGGCTATGCTTCAGCAGTTAAGTACACTCAGTCACCTGCCGGTACACACTGCTATAAAAGAATGTTAAAAAATGAATGTTTGAGACCTTTAAAATTCATATTTTGCCCTAAAATTAAAGAAACATTGCTTACTCTATTTCTTAGATAATTAACAAGGCAATTATTCCAACATTAAAATTTTATACAATTATTTATACGTTTAACTTATATTCCTATTTAAACCTTATTATGTAAGAAAAACGCTATGATAAAATAAGGGGTCTATTAAGTAACCAAATTAGTTTATATGGATATAACTATAGTATTAAAATGAATATTTATTGAAAAATTTATATAGAAAATATGTTGTTATGAATAATCAAAAACTTGTGATGAGTTGTGTCTTAAATCTATAGTCTATTGACTTCTTAGGTAAATTAAACTACTACAGTCATTAAGTAAATATCTACCCAGGGTAGTTTGCCTTTGGCAAATGTAATATAAAGTTAATATATTGCTATAAGCATGCAATGATTGGGGACTTTTTTTTTTCATTTTGATTTGGTTGGATATTTGCTTTCTTTTGACACAGGATTTACTAAGTAGACCAAGCTGGCCTGTTACTTATTATATATCTCAATCAGGCCTTCAGCTCAGGGTCCTCCTCCTGATACTTAGTCTTCTAAGTATGGGGGATTGACTGGCATGTGCCACCACACATGGTTTCAATTTTAGAGGCTATCAGAAAGCATAAGTCAAGAAAACAGTTCTGTGAATTTCAGTTATATAGGAAACAATTTTAAAATGTCACTGCTTTCAAACTAAAATGTGTTTATTCCTACAAAATGCAATGCCTTTCCCCTGGGGTTTGTGGGTACAAGACTCCGGGAGCTTCCAAATCCTTAATACTTTGTAGTCACTCAAACAAATTCCAATAAATTTTCAGTTTCCGTGAACTCTTTGCTTTTAAACAAAGCATTTTGAAGTTAGGCACCAAAAGCCAACATAAAATTCACTTACCTTAAAGATGTATTTTGCCTATTTTGCTTGGCTAATCACTGACCATTTTGTGATGATATCATGGTTATGCTTTTGAACTTTGTCTCTGCTTACTATGAATCAGAAATTGGAGCAAGGCCAGTCAATTTCGAATCCCAATTATCAGTTCACCTACAAAAGGGTTTGCTATAAGGAAATCCCCTTGATACAATGATGTTTCTGAGGTGACAATGTTTCCATGTTGTTCATGACAGGTTTCTGAGTCGGTGATCTTAGCGCTACAAATGCTTGAAGAATTAGACCACTTGTCTCTTATGTTAATGGTGGCTTCACCACAGTTTCCTATATTTGGGATGTACATTACTGCACGTATTTTGATTTTTTTTCTTCTAGGTAAGGGAGCGACTGAGGGTTTCTTTAGAAAGAGTCTCTGCACTGGAAGAGGAACTAGCTTCAGCTAATCAGGAGGTAACACACCAAACTTTGCTCTTCGGAGGTGCACTATTGCTAACATGCTGGCCCTTGTGTTACACGTTGCTTTCATTAACTCTGTCACAAAATCAGTTACATTCTGTCTGTGCTGCTGAATGACGCCCATTAAAAAGAGTTGCCAGAGGCCTGTTTTGTGGTTCCTGGCTGATCAAATCTGTCACCAGGAGACCAAAGAGAAGCCACCAAGGGATAGGGAGATGGCTATTCAGGAAACCAGTCCTAGAAATAAGTAAAACACATCCCTGAGACTGGAATTTGTGCCGAGTTCCTCTTAAACTTTGAAATGTTAAAAATGAAGTAAATACCCCAGATGGACACACGAATTCATTTCCCCTCAGACTCTTGCCATTTTCACTTTCTGAAAGCATTGTGCCCGCCCCTAGTGGCGCCACTGATTTAGAATGTTTGTGAAGATTCAAAGCAATCTTTTTTTAAAGTCATGGCTGAAGATTGAAAGAGTTGGGATCCCATTAGTCCCAGACCTGTTCAGACCTTGTGCATGTTGCCACAGGCCCCCTGTGAGTTCATATGTGCTTCAGTTGTGCAGTGTTCAGAAGGCCTTGTTTCCCTGCAATTCTCCCAGAAGCTGTTTCCAATTGATAACTGATTGCAAATGAAAGAAAAAAAAAGTTTTCTCCAATGGAGTCTCACCGAGTATACAAACAACTCTTAGGGCAAGATCCATGGCCAGCAATAGATGGCCAACACACAATGAACTAAATGGTATTTTGGGAGAGTTGATTGTCTGATAATGCTTTGTTGGGCATTTTTTTCCCTTATTCTTTTCTTATCCTACAGGCTTTTCACTTCTATATTATGGTTTACTGTTTTGTGTCTTTACGAGATTTCCATGTATGGGTCTCCTAGTCCTTTTGTATTTCCTGTGTTTTCCCTTTCCATGTTACTTTTCTGTACATTTTTTTTGTCTCATTCAAATTTGTTTGTTTTTATTTTATTTCTTTTATTTTTCCTTTTTTCTTTTTTAGACACCTGGCTTTTTGTTGCTGTTGTTTTGTTTTGTTCTTTGTTTTTTAATGGGAGAAAGCCAGAAATAATAAAAATTTGAGTGGGTGGGGAGGTGGGGAGAATCTGGGAGAAGCTGGGGAGGGACAGCCATCACAGAGTATATTGTATGAAAAAAACCTCTACTTTCAATAATAAAAATGATAAAAAATTTTAAATGTTTTTTCTTTGCAAGTTTTCAGTTTTTATTTTTATTTTATTAGTAAAATTGAATAATTAGAATATATACACACAAATAAAAATATAGATCTCTATTAGACAATAAAATAGTGCTATCTACATCTAATTTTATATTTATTTACAAGTGCACTTGAAGTTCAATATCATGATATTTGTTTTACTGGTAGTGAACATAATAAAATAAACAAGCATATCTTCCCGTATTTTTAATAATTTAAAATGTGAGAGGCTACTGTTAATACTAAGTATTATTAAGGATTACTAACAAAATAGTGTGTCTAAAAACATTTAACAAAGTTCTTTATTTGATGATGTTTTATGGTATTAATAGACTATTTCCATCCATTTTAAAAAACAGAATAAATCCTATTTACTGCGCACTATTTAGTATTGCTTCCTTAAAATAACTTAATTTTCACAAAGTCATTTATTTCTGCTTTTGTTGGCTCCTGGCTTAATAATTAAAGCCTAGAAAATAATGGACTTTGGCTAGAGAAATGTCAGCATGGAGAAAGTGCTTGCCACAGAAGAACAGTGAAAAAAAATAATAATAATGGTTTCTTTGCCATTGCTGTGATAAAATTCCCAGACCAAAGCAGTTTTGGGGAGAAAAAGGCTTATTTTCATTCACAGTCCCAGGCTAATGTCCATCCCTGTGGCAGAGTCAAGGCAGTAACAGTGTAAGTAGCCCGTCATGTTACACCCACAATCAAGAGCAGGCATCAGCAAGTGGATGTGTTTATGCTAGCTGTCAGGTCACTTTCTTCACACTTAGGCAGTTTGAAAAGCCCCTTCAAAGGATCGTTCTGACAGCACACAGCAACACCGGGGAGCTGATATACTGTTAGGACATCGCTTTTATTTCCTGAGTTTCTGAGGGTGTAGTAACGGTTCAAGAAACACGGGGTTTATTCCATCCCCTGGTTTAGAAATGAGAAGTCAGAGAGTAGAGGTCCAGATTATGTGACATAGCTTGACATATTGATACACAAACATATCTATGAGTCTACACAAGCAGAGAGTTTGTTCTGTATCATTTTATAGAACTCATTCAGCTGTATTATTTCCACTCTGTCTCTTCCTTGCTTTCTCTCATTTTCTTTCACACTGTCTTCTTATTCTCACACATGAATTTGACATTTATCTCTGTAAAACATTTTAAAGATAATTTGCATTTCTGTAGACTTTATATATTATTCTCTTCCATAATTGTCCAGCTAGGGGCAAAGGCAAAAACTGAAATACAACTTGTAGTTGGCTAATCAATTCATATACTGAAAGGGTTTTTAATGTATCTGGGAGCACAGCTTTTCATTTTTCTAAGGATATCACCTACTCTGGCATCTTCACTTATTTTGTATGATATTGCTTTAGGGTCTACATGGGCTATTAACAGAATAAAATAAGTAGCTTTGTTTAAAATAATATGAAACAATTATGAGTTCCAGTCTGGTAAATGCTCCAAAACATCCCGCTTTTGTATAATGGATGAGGTTTTGTTTAATGATCCCAGTATTTTTGTAAATACAAATTATAATAATCTGTTAGTTTAAGAAAAGAAAATATTTTCTATGCAGTAAAAGTTATTAGTTGTTTTCACTCATTGTGAGAATAAGTACCATTGTATTTAGAGTTTTTGGATGGTGTTTTATGACTTGTTATTATTCCAATAAATAAAAAAAATTAGAACTGTCTTCTAGTCTGATGCCATTTTCATGATGATAATAATAATACTAGATCATTGTACTGAACACTTAATAATAGAAGCTAATATTTACTGACTGTTTTATATCTCTGAGATCTGTGATAAATGCACCTATATCAATACAATAATCCTGATAGTTATTTACTGTAATCACTTTATAGTGGGTCCCAAAACACTATTTCCCCATATGTACCATTTTTCCCCTACTTTAAACGTTGATAATCTTTCAACTGTTTTCATTCTGCATTCAGGGAATTGCAGTTCAAATGTGTGACCATGTCTGAACTGTTCCCCATATCCATAAGTAATAAGTTACTTGCATCTGTATTGAAATACGAATAGATGAGCTCTTCACTGATTCTCACTGGAGAAATCACACTAAATTTGTTTTTTACTATTTTTACTTATTTTTATTTTTTCCTTCTATTGAAAATAGATTTTTTTCACATAATATATCCTGCCTATGTTTTTCCCTTATTCAACTCCTCCTATTTGCTCTCCATCTTCCCTCCCATCCAGATCCACTCCATTTCTGCCTCCCCTTAGAAAAACAAGAAACAGGCTTCTAAGGAATACTACTAAAGTATAGTAACACACACAAAAAAAGGCTAACACATCAAAGTTGGGCAAGACAAACAAAGGAAAGGAAAAGAGTCCAAGAAAGGCACAAGAATGAGTGACCCACTCTTTCACACACTTGGAAACACCATAAAAACACCAAATTAAAAGCTGTAATATAAATGCCAAGGACCTTGTGCAGACCTGTACATGCTGCCTCAGTCTTTGAGTTCGTATGAGCTGTAGTCATGTTGACATAGAGGGCCCTGATTTCTTGGTGTCCTCCATCCCCTCTGGATCTGGCCTTTTCTGACTCGTCTTTTACAGGAGTTCCTGAACCCTTAGGGGAAGGATTTTATGGAGACATTTCACTTAGGGCTGTGTTCCAAGGTCTCTCATTCTCTATATTTTGTCTGGCTGTGGATCTCAGTATTTGTTCTGAAGGAAGAAGCTTCTCTGATGATGACTGAGCAAAGAACTCATCTATAAGTATAGATCAGAATGTTATTAGGCATCATTACATTACTACTTTTTTTAAACAGTAGAATTTGGTTTTATCCTCAATCACTAGATAATTTGGTCAATAGTTCTTGGTCCCTCAGGCAGTGTCAGGCATGGGTTCCATCTCTCCCTAAGTCAAATCAGATATTGGTTGGTTTACTCCTACAAGCTTTGTACCACAAAGATAGCATATCTTGCAGACAGTACATCATTGTAGATCAAAGGTTTTGCATCTGGTTTGCTGTTTACATTACTCTTTTGGTAGTATGTACAATATCTTCCTGCACCAAAGAGGCTAGAACATAGGGGTAAAGGCTCTATGTATGTACTATCTGAATTAGTTGTAAAGTTGTCTTTAGCAATGGGGCATTGCCATCAGTTTGTGGATAGTCTTAGAAACAGCCTTGGTTGTTTGGAGGTTCCTCTGGGCCCATTTGGCCAACAACTCAATTAGATGTAACCCAAGCTCAGTACTGAAAACTTCATTTGGTAACAAGAGATAGCCAACTGGAACCCTCTCCCATTATTTGGCAATTTGCTTTAGATTGCATTTGTATATATATATATATATACATTTCAGGAAGCTTCTACTCTATAAGGTTTTTATAGTACCCTTCAATTGCCTCTAATTTAGCAGTCACTTCCTGTATTCTCCCTCATCCCTCATCCCTCCTCCTTCATCTCTCCCCCTCCTCTTTGCACTTTTCTTACCATTGCCACCCCTCCACAATCCATAACTATCTATTCTAATTCCCTTTCCTACCTGTGTCCTTTAGTCCTGTACTCTATATCTAACTTTGGTGGTTCTACAGATTGTAGCTTGATCATCACTGAGTTAACAGCTAATATCCACATATAAGTAAATACACATAATATTTGTCTTTATGGTTCTGGGATACCTCAATCATGATGATTTTTTTCTAGTTCCATCCATTTACCTGTGAAATACATCATTTCATTTTTAATGGCAATATAATATTCCACTGCACAAATGTTGCAAATTTTCTTTTTTTTTTTTTTTTTTGGTTTTTCGAGACAGGGTTTCTCTGTGTAGCTTTGCACCTTTCCTGGAACTCACTTGGTAGTCCAGGCTGGCCTCTAACTCACAGAGATCCGCCTGCCTCTGCCTCCTGAGTGCTGGGATTAAAAGCGTGCGCCACCACTGCCCGGCTTGCAAATTTTCTTTATCTAGTCTTCTTTTGAGAGGAATCTAGGTTGTTTCCAATTTCTGGATGTAATAAATAGAGCATCAATGAACATGGTTGAGCAAATACTTCTTGGTAGGACTGAACATCCTTTGGATATATGCACAAAAGTGGCATAGCTGGATCTTGGGATAGATTTATTTCAGTCTACTTTGGGAACCACCACACTGATTTCCACAGTAGCCATACAACTTTACATTCCCACTAGCAATGAATGAATGTTGCACTTACTCTATATCCTTGCCAGAAATAGTTGTCACTTATTTTATTGATATTAGCCATTCTGACAGGTATAAGATGAAATATCAAAATAGTTTTGATTTATATTTCCCTAATGGATAAAGATGTTGAATATTTCTTTAAGTGTTTCTCAGCCATTTGAGTTTTCTCTTTTGAGAATTCTGTTTAGATCTTTACTACACTTATAAATTATGTTATTTATTTTCTTGATATCTAGATTTTTGAATTATTTATATATTTTAGAGATTAATCCTCTATCAGATGTACAGTTTGCAAATTTTTTTTCCCTTCTGTAGGCTGCAACTTTGTCCAAGTGAAGTGTCCTTTGCTGTGCAAAAGTGTCTCAGTTTCATGAGATCCCTTTTATTATTTGTTGATCTTAGTGCTTGTGCTAATGGTGTTTGGCTCAGAACGTTTTTTGGTTCCAATGACTTCAAGATTTTTCATCATTTTCTCTTGTATGAGGTTCAATGTATCTGGTTTTATATTGAGGTCTTTGATCCATTTGGAGTTGAATTTTGCATATGGATCTATTTGCATTCTTCAATGTGCAGCCATACAATTTGACCAGCACCATTTGTTGAAAGTGATATCTTTTTTCCAGGGTTTGTTGCTGGCTTCTTTATAAAAATTGGGTGTCAATTGGTGTGTGGATTTGGTTCTTTGAGAAAAATCAGTAAGATTAATAAACACTCATCCAAACTAACAAAAAGGCAGACAGGATATTCAAATTAACAAAATTATAAATAAAAGGGGTAACATAACATCAGACACCAAAGAAATTCAAAGAATCATAAGAATATGCTGTAAAAAACTATACTCCACAAAATTCGAAAATCTAAAAGAAATGTATAATTTTCTTGATACATAACATCCACCAAAGTTAAATCAATATAGATAATCAATTCAAACAGAACTATAACTCCCACAGAAATAGATGCAGTCACTAAAAGTCTCCCTACCAAAATTAGTCCAGGGTGAGACAGTTTTAGTGCAGAATTTTACCAGACTTTCAAAGAAACATTAATGCCACTATTAATCAAATAATTCCACAACATAAAAACAGAAGGGACAATGATAATCTCATTTTATGAAGTCACAGTTACCCAATACCAAAGCAACATAACGACCCAACAAAGAAAGATAATTATAAACCAATTTTATTATGAACATAGATGCAAAAAGTGGAATGTTTTTGCCTCCTCAAAATTAATGTGTTGAAACCTAACTCCCAGTGATGGTACATGGAAATGGGGCATTGGATTAGTGTCCTTATAAAAGAGACTCCAGAGAGTTACCTTTCAGGAAAAAAAAAAAAAACCCTCAATATACTTGCAAATCAAATCCAGGAACACATCAAGAAGATCATCTACAATGATCAAGAAAACTTCAACTCAGGTATGCAGGGATGGTTCAACATATATAAACCAATAAATGTAACCCAAACTGAAAGAGAAAAACCATATGATCTTCTTATTAAGTGCAGAAAAGGCCTTTGAGAACAACCAACATCCCTTCATGAGAAATATCTTAAAGAGATTAGGGATACAAGAGACATACCTAAACATAATAAAGGAAATTTAAAGCAAGCTTATAGCCAACATTAAATTAAATGGAGAGAAATGCAAAGCAATTCCACTAAAATCAAGAACAATACAAGGTTGTCCACTCTCTTCATATCAGTTCATTACAATACTTGAGGTTTTAGCTAGAGCAGTAAGACAACTGAAGGAGATCATTGAGGGGATACTAATTGGAAAGAAGAAATCAAAGTATCATTATTTGCAGACGATATATTAGAATATATATAAATGATCCTAAAAATTCCACAAAGGAACTCCAACAGCTGATAAACATTTTTGGCAAATGTATCTGGATAAAAAATTGATTCAAAAACTCAGAAATCTTCCTATATACAAATGATAAATAGACTGAAGAAGAAATCAGGGAAACAATTCCTTTTTCAATAAGTTCAAAAATATGAAATATCTTGGGTTAACTCTAACCAAGCAAGTAAAAGACTGTGTGATTAAAAACTTAAGACATTGAAGAAAGAAACTGAGAAAGATATCAGTAGATAAAAAGATCACCCATGCTCATGGATTGGTAGAATTAATGTAGTAAAAATGGCCATCCAACCAAAAGTAATCTACAGATTTAATGCAATCCGCATCAAAATTCCAACACAACTCTTCACAAATCCTTAAAGGACATTGTTCAGCTTCATGAAGAAAGAAGAAAGAGAGAGAGAGAGAGAGAGAGAGAGAGAGAGAGAGAGAGAGAGAGAGGGGAAAGAAAGAAAGAAAGAAAGAAAGAAAGAAAGAAAGAAAGAAAGAAGAGAGAAAGAGAAAGAATGAAAGAAAGAGAGAGAAAGAATGAAAGAAAGAGAGAGAGAGAGAAAGGGAGGGAGGGAGGGAGGGAGGGAGGGAGG
>CABHPP010138453.1:0-12945 GCA_902168425.1 Peromyscus attwateri | reverse complement strand
GGAGGGAGGGAGGAAGGAAGAAAGAAAGAAAGAAAGAAAGAAAGAAAGAAAGAAAGAAAGAAAGAAAGAAAGAAAGAAAGGAGAGAAAGAGAAAGAATGAAAGAAAGAGAGAGAGAAAGAATGAAAGAGAGAGAGAGAGAGAGAGAGAGAGAGAGAGAAAGGGAGGGAGGGAGGGAGGAAGGAAGGAAGGAAGGAAGGAAGGAAGGAAGGAAGGAAGGAAGGAAGGAAGAGAAACAAACAAACAAACAAACAAACAAATCACGGTATCTCAAACAATCCTGAATAAGAAAAGACTTTGGGAGTATCACAATCACAAATTTCAAGCTGTACTACAGGGCTACAGCATGCTTTTTGGTAAAATACAGACACATTGATCAATGGAACCAAGCTGAAAACCCACACTAAGTTCTTTTCCTGTGTTTCTGCAAGGTTATACTTGAACCCAAATTACTACCTGTAATTTTTCTGTCACATAGAATTTATATGTTCAGTCTTAATATGCAACATACCATACTAATGCACACCAACTGGGACTGGGTGATGATATAAATTGCATAGAGCTGAAATATACCACTAAAACCTTTTAGTAGTCTTAACCTACAAATACGGTTTTAATTCCCTCTTCCCATGTCCCTTTGTCTGAGTTATTAGGACACTGGAAGATTTTTTTTCTATATATAATAATAGCATGTGTTGGTTTTGAAAGCATTCCACAAGGTCTTAATCCTAGATCTTACTTGTGATATTATCTCTCCTGGAATCTATCCACAAATACGACAAACCCACTGAAATCACACTCCCCCAGTGTAAGCTCACCTCTCTTATGAAGCCCCTTATGATTCCGGGCCAACAACCAGTCATTGATCCTTAGTTTAAATTTCTAAAGCTCATTGTTCCTGCAAATGTTATAACCATTCAACAAGCATTATAACTGTCTAAGCCTAGATCACTGCTTTCCAGACAAGTAAAATACACCTTTTACATTCATATTTATTTCATTCACTACAATCACATGAACCATGCGACCAATACGTTTGTCAATAGTTTGTCTTCACTCTACAGACAATATTTGAGTGTAACTGTGCAGAAAGACTAAAATTTAATTCAATAAATCCTTTATTGAGATATTTTATAATTATATAATTTATTTTATATACAATGTTAAGTTATGAAAACAATTTCAAGGAGAGCAAGCACTATGATTAGGAAGACATGAAAGAACAGTTCAGAACCATAGATGATCCTGTGTTTGGAACAGTCAGTATGTGAGCCAATGAGGGAGATGAGAATCACAAGGTAGATAGAAATCAGATTCTGCGGAGCTCTTGAAAGAAAACTAAAAGAACATTTTATATTTTTTAAATTTTTTAAATTGCAAAATTCTTGCAGGAATACTTTTGTATACACTTTTTTATGTTAAAATGGGAGATCAAGTAGAGTAAGACTAGAGAGTTCATATGATGTAATAAGGGTACCTAAATATTGTCCTTATTTATTATTTTAGTCATCATACTCCCATTCAAATTTAGGACAGTTATATATTTGTCAGAATTGCATTAAATACTGGATATGACTAAAACAAGGAATTAGCACTTCAATTTAATTCAATCAGGACTATAATCTAGTACTGGAGATAGGTACCATACAGTGTAGTTATAATGATGACAGTATTTAATGCAGTGAAGATATATTCAAGGAGACAAAGTTCTGGACATATGTTCTTGGAGTATCAATGGTAATGTATTTAACAGAACTGAATGATACCATTTAAAAATGGTAAATTTTATTATACTACAAAAAATGTAATTAAAATAAAATATGACAAAGATGAAAGTTAAAGTATATTCAGGATGTGATAACGTTAAATAAAACAGAAAAAATGATTTTATAAGTAGAGGTGGGGACAGACAGTTATTGTCTTAAACATCTTCCTAGGAAGATGTTTTATGTAGATGCTCATTAGATTCACCAAGCGAAAGATGAGCTGGAATCAGGCAGAGGCATAAATGGGAATCAGGATACAGAGAGAGCATCACCTGAGTTAGGTATTTGTAGAGCCAGAACTTAAGTCTATAGATAATAATAAGCGAATCAGTGTTTTCATGGAAGGAAGACATGAACATGTGTTCAAGTCTCTAGGCCAACTGATAAGGTAAAGAAAAAATGCATATTATAAACTCAGTAACATGTTATGGTTTTGATTGAAAAGAATTGTTATAATTTCCTGAAATAATCATGGACAAATGGCAGGATAAAACAAACTGAATAGAACACATGCATTATTGAACTTGTCAGTTCTGGAAAAGAAAACTGGAACAGATAAAATATTATAAATACATATACACAAAATGGAAATTTGCTGAATTATAAAACCTCCCTAAAAAGCGAGATTGCATTGTTAACACCAAATATGTTTTGTAAATTGTCATCCTTAAAAAGTGACTCGAGATTATGAGGATAGAATAAGTACAATAAAGTCTTTGTTTCATGGATGGTAATTTTTGTTGTAGCTTAAAATCAGAAAGCTACACAAAATGTAGAGCACAAGGCAAGTACAAAGAAAAATAGGTTACATCCTTAAAATGTGTTTCCTATTGCCAGAAACCCATATGCTTATTTAATTATTAATTGAGCCAGACAAAATGGATTATTCAGAAGTACCTGTAAAACTTGCATTGACAGGTTAATTTGCAGTGAACACAGAAGCAGGCATGTTTATTTTAAAAATCTCCCCACATGACTGCATTAAACATAAAAATACTTAGCCCGTCTTGCTGCAAGATGAACTGTGTTTTTAATGTGCATTTTATATTTTACATGCTCATGCTCATTCTGGTCACTTAATTTACTAACTTTCAAGTAAATTTTTTTTTAAAGATTTATTTATTTGTTTGTTTGTTTGTTTATTATGTATACAGTATTCCTCCTGCATGTTGCCTGCAGGCCAGAAGAGGGCACCAGATCACATTACAGATGGTTGTGAGCCGCCATGTGGTTGCTGGGAATTGAACTCAGGACCTCTGGAAGAGCAGCCACTGCTCTTAACCTCTGAGCCACCTCTCCAGCCCCTCAAGTAAATTTTTAAGGAAATAAAAACTTCATTGCACCTCTTCTATAGTCTTATTTGACTTGTATTTCCCTAAGGACAAAGCAAGGGACCTGCATATACAAATTAACTTCCATAATCATTCAGAAGCATATGGGATCCAAATGGTGTGAGGAAGGAAAGGAATCAAATTCATATTTAGGTGGGAAGAGTTAGGTCTATTGATTAGATAGTCATTGCTTCAAACACATCATTTGATAGAATCGATCCTGTGAGCTGGATTAAAACCCAATACTCTAAGGAATGCCTAGAAATATATTTTTAAAAAGTGTAAAGGTGAATGGTTAGAAGCATAGTCCTGCAGCCACTCAGACCCAATCAAGTAAACACACAGAGACTTATATTACTTATAAACTGTATTGCCGTGGCAAGCTTCTTGCTAACTGTTCTTATATCTTAAATTAACCCATTTCTATTCATCTATAAGTTGTCACTTGGCTCATGGCTTACTGGTATCTTAACATGTTGCTTCTCATCACGGCGGCTGGCAGCACCTCTCTGCCTCAGCTTTCCACCTCCCAGCATTCTTCTCTTCCTTGTCTCGTCTACCCTATCCTTCCTTCCTGGCTACTGGCCAATCAGTGATTTATTTATCAATCAACCACAGCAACATATATTTACCACATACAGGACATCCCACGGCAAAGATCAAAGTTGAAGTATTGAGAAATATGCTTTTCGGAGTTGAAAGAAAACACTTATGACCCATTGGGAATGGAGGGGAAAAAAAAAACAAAAAAAAAAGGAGAGAGAGTACTGGTGAAAAAGACAGTGATAGACACAAGCAAAGGAGGTCTTTCCATGGATGGTGATGAATGTTTTGTTTGAATAATGAGGAAGAGGCAGAGATTTCATAAGAGGCATTCTACCTAAGGACAGCAGCTTTGTCTCCTACGGGAGGCAGGAACAACATAAGGGGATGATGACTAAGATAATATGCCAATGACTCAAATATGCTAAGCAAGACATTTCAGTACCTGACAGTAAACTCACTAGGAGTTCTCATAAAGTTTCCACAGCAAACCAAGTAAGAGCTACAGTACATCAAGCAAAACACTATGGAATTGTCCCATCATACTTCCTTATTTATGTCTATGAAGTTATTTAATAATTAAAAGGAAAGAGATACAAATATGAGTATAATGTGTCTCCTATGATGTTGATCCTCTGTAGTAAAGGCAGAAGGGACATATTTCTCCAAAATTTCCTAATTTGAAAATCTTACAAAGCTTCTTACATCCACAAACAACTGAAGTTTAAGTAGTTTAAATGAAACTAAAATAGCTGAAAATGACCCAGAAATTATGAGGAGAGAAGAAAAGCTATTGAGGAATACTTAGGAATTTTCCTGAGGCCGTTCTCATCCCACATTACAAAATCATTTATTTGTAGTAACCAAGAAATGATTAAGTTCATTTTTTCTCCTAATTAAAATTTTCCATACCTGTAAAGGGAAGGCTCTAAGGCTAGAAAACCCATTGCAAAACTCAGTGACTTGGTTTTTCAATAATATCTACTTCCCCTGGCTGGTCCTTTGCAAATTTCACTTTGGGTCATTTAGTTCTAATTATTTCTCATTTCTGTGAGTTAAAAGTGGATTGAATTCTGCATGTCTACCATTACTTAGCAGAGATGATTATGCTCACAACGGCTTTCAAATTTTCTTCATGTTTATATAAACCTTGACTGGTTGATTAGCCTATTCATCATTAATAATCATATTGGCAAATTCCTTACAAACTCTAAATTAATATTCTAGTAGGAAATGAAATACTATTGAAACACCTACATACATGTAAATGTGACAAGATACAGTATTTATTTAGCGAATGTTGAGTTTGGATGCGGCAGTAGCACCCCATAGCACTGAAAATTAACTGCCTGAAGACAGTGTAGACCTCAGAGGCTACAGTTTTTGTTTCAATAGGAATGTAGTTTTCCTATTGAAATTGCCTCTTTTTGTTAAAAATTGTATAGTTATTAGCTTATCTATTCCACCGAAAATTTGAAAAGTGATTGGATATATCATTTTTTTCTTATTGGCCACCTAAAAAGTTTCAGCTTTGTTAAACCAGTAGTTGGAAGTTCTATAACTTTTTTAAATTATACTTCTGGGTTATTCTTTGTGATATTATGTTATAAAGATCAATGTAGAAACTCTAAATTACCCACATATTACCATCTGGAGAAAATTGTTTCCTTTGCTCCTGATAAGTACACGTCAGTAAAATAACCTTTCCCAAATAAAATCATATTATGTCTGTCCTCTGACAATACGTGTTAAAATTCAATAAAGAGAGGGGAATTTAAAAACTGCCTTTTCCTACTTCTATTCTTTTGGTCATTTCCAGGATTTGTGTGAAGCAAACTAAGCAGGAAGTTCAAGTTGTTCAGTGTTGTGTAGGACACATGGGAAATCCATTTCAAACATTTTTTTGTCACTCTTCCCTGTTTTGGTTCAAAGATCTTTTGTTATGAAAGCTTAAGAGGGCCTGTGTTCACAGTAACAGTCATTTTTGCTTTATCTTCGCATGTGATACATTCAACTGTTTTTGTTTTCTTCTCTATATTAGTAAGATCACACTTCATATTCAATTTGAACATACAAGTCAGAAAGTATTGAATTTTAACTGTATGTTTATAAAAGTATTATTTTTAAATAAAAAAAGTTTAATCATTCAATGTAACATAAAGCATCAGGTTGGGCAGTAAGGAAGAACACAATTTTGTTTTAGAGTTAATAATGTGGAAAAGATTACATATCTTTTAAACATTGTAAATGAAATACTGAAACTTAGTGAGAGTCGAGGTACAAAGTCAAAACATACCAAAATAAAATGAAATGCTACACTGAACTCGGAAGATTCAACTTTGAGTTCTAGATCTACTACATCCAAACTATGTCACTCATGATAATTGATTAATTAATTTAATTATTAATTTATCTTCTGTTTCAGTTTTTCATTCCTTATAAAAGAAATATTAATAGATACAGGGTCTACCTAGGATTCCATCATGATTCTTGGATAAGATAATATATATAATGAATAAGTTAATGTACTGAAGTTATATTGCTATGATTGATCTCAATGGCCAATATTAGATATTAGCAAAGCCAATAGTAATACATTTCCATATCCACCTTCATTTTAGTGCTAAGACAAAAAAACATTCCTTAAATAATATTCAGGACTACATGATCCTTTATTAGATAAAAAGATGTCATCTTATAGTTAGAATGATTCCATGGCACTATACGTACTTTATAGATGACCTTGAAATTCACATCTTCATGAATTTGGTAAAAAATTACTGTATATACTATTGGGAAAGATTACTGTATGCTTAGACCTGTGCTAAGAAGTCCACATTTCCCCAACATACATACATTTTTAGTCATCATAACTAGCCTATAAGAAAAAATAATTAATTTCTAGCATTGTGAAAAGTAGGATAACCAGCTTTCAGAAACAAAGCAAAATGTTCAGAGTAACATTAGTGATCAGTAGGGGTTGAAATTTAAGGTGCCTAATTGAAGTGACAGCAGCCACTCTGCTATGTGGCCTTTTTCTCCATAAAAAGTACTTCACACATACAAAATTGGCATGACTTTCTAAGCTATCAGTTCATTTATTCCCAGTCATTTAAATCCACCATGACATCTTCCTGCTTATTATTTTCTATGAACTATTTCAGGGTTCAGGACTTCTTTCTATTAAAAGACATAGTTGTATTAGCTATATTAGTAATTCAGATATTAAATTACATAATTTAGCCTGTTTTTAAAATGTGTCAAATATTATATATTAAACATTGAATTCTTTAAAACATCCATTAATACATCCATATTCTGAAGCTAGTTGGAAAACTTTAATGAGTAAATTATGTACTTTTCACCCTAATCATTTCCCTTAGTGTAGAAATGAAATGTCCATTGATCACTTTATTTTTAACTAATATTTAATTACTGATTAAATTGATTTTAAAAGTTCCTGGTAGCCAAAAATACCACAGTTCAGTCAGCACTACAGACACACTTTATCATTCTGTTGCTATGGTAAAATATACCGACAGAAACTGACTTCAGGGAGAAAGGGTTGATTTTAGCTCACAGTTTGAACTTGCAATCCATCACTGCAGGAAATCAAGATGACAGGAATTCAAAATAGCTACTGTGTCATACCCAAGGTCAGGGAAAAAAAGAAATCAAAGCATAGCTGCTTAAAAGTACTAACTTACTTTGCTCTATTCCTACATCATGGACTCAGTCCATGAAATAGTACCATCCATGTTCACGGTGGACTTTCTCAACTGAATTAACTCAATTAGTCGAATCTCTTGTGGTATATCCATAGTCTAACCTGACCAAGGCAACCACTCATTGAGATACTCTTTATACTTGATCTACATTATATCAATTTGACAATTATACGTAATCATTGCACCCCTTGATTTGTGGTAGAACCATGTCCCAATAAACTCATCACAAATTAAAAATGTCATAATCCAAAAATGTATATTTATTATATAGATAATATTGTGAGAAAATATTATGTTTCCACCCTCAGAAAAAATTTCAGTATATAATTTATACTAAATATGTAATCATTACCATCAGAATGTCAAGTACACTGTTAAGTCCTAGTAAGTCAGAAACCATCTGTCTTTACCATAGCTTTTTTTCATACTTGACCAAACCTCAAAGTCCAAGGGCATGGTACTTCATAAGACCTACACACCCAAAAACAACCTAAAATGTGGGACACTCCCTGATTCCCAACAGGTTCACTGGTTCTCTCAGAAGATACATAGAATTCATGCTCAAAGCTGTGGTCTATTACATTAAAGAAAACAGATTAACATTACACAAGAAAAAAAATATCAAAAGGCAGAGCCCAGGAAGTTCCCAGCATGGAACTTCCATTGTCTTACTGACTGATATGCTACATGCCTAGATTCATTTCAGACAGGGTATTGTCAACCAGGAAATGTCACTCACATTTTCATGTCAAGAGTTTTTATTGTGCTTTATTATAAAACAAAATTCATTTACTTCCTAGCCATGTGGTTGATCTTAGACTCATTGGTGAGACACGAAGTACCCAAATCTTATTGATTTTTTTTTCTCTCACATAACCTATCCCCAAACTAAGCCTATCAATTAAAGTGCATTGTGTTCACACTCTTCAAACAGATGCACTCTTGTTGTGGACTCTAATTATTACCACTTAAAGGTAAAGACCAAGACATCTCCTTAAATTAAAGACAAAATTCTTTCCTCAGAATTCTAAGTCACCTAATACCCAAATCACTTAACTTCTAACATCTTCATCGAAAGTTTGGATGAACAGCTGGTGTGATTAGGTTCTCCTTTTATTACAATCATGTTATTAAAATGAACATTCCATTTTTCACTCAGGAAACATTGTTATTGTGACACAAAGAGGAAAATTAGCCATGCTAGAAGAAAAGAATGTGTTGTGAGAGGTTCATAAAATCAGAAGAAAAGAACATGAAGATGCAAAACAACAAAATGAGGAGAGGAGGAGGAGGAGAAAGTAGTTGTTACAAATTTTTTAAACTATAGTGCTTTTAAAATTTTAGGTGGAATATTTATTGTTCTTGAGGTGCTAGGGCAAAAAAAGTACTACTTTTATTAAACTGATTGAGTAGACTTATATTCATTGATAAGAATGATAAAATCTTAATGGAATGAAAGACAAAGGAGAGGGAGAGAGAGAGAGAGAGAGAGAGAGACCTTATATTTGTATCCTTACCGATTCTACCTTCTCCAACTCTTTCCTAGCATTGATATTTTCTAAGCCATCAATTGTCTACTGTAATTTCTATGGTTAAATGAAAATTACTTAAGGTTCCTTGAATAATGTCTAGTTGAGCAATAACGCCAGGAAATACTAGAAATCTACAGAAGAGGAAAGGCAACTATGGAAGAATCATTGAAACTAGAAATTCAATATTTTGTAACTGCAATGCAATAATAAACTCAAGCAACTATCATTAATTCATGAAACCAGTACCTACAAATTAAATTAAGATTTTTATTTGTCCAATCAATGTGATTTATTACAAAGTGTATTATTCTACTGATTTCATAAATATGAATATATTAAATATAATATAATTATTTTACTTATATAGAAACTCAAAGTAAGTAGTATATTTTAGCACATAACTATAATTTTTGCATGAATATAATTTGAGACATATAATACAAATTACTGTTAATTATATTCACTGTCCTATTCCATAAAATATAATTTATTAATTGGATTTAACTAATATTTCAAGTGTTGATGGAGTCTTCAAATCTCTCCTTCCCAGGAGTCTCTCCATTCTCTAGTAACCACTGTTTTAATGTCAACTGCTATTATACTAAATGTTTTTAGTTTCTACTTATGAGGGAGATAATTTCTTGTTTTGCTATGTATGTACTATTTCACTAAAAATCCTTTAAGTCATACACATGATAGTTACTAAAGAATTTCATGGTTTTTGGAGCTGAACAGTTTATGTGTGTGTGTGTGTGTGTGTGTGTGTGTGTGTGTGTGTGTGTGTGTGTATACATTATTTTAAAATACTGTTCCATTGTTCAATATTTAAATTGAATCCATATCTTGAATGATAATGAATAAACACAGTAATGTAAGTGGTTTTTTATGTGCAGATTTCATTTCTTTCCATTGTATAGGACAATCAGGGACTTTAGATTATATGGTAATTGTATTTTTGGCTTTTGGAGAAAAGTGCATGTTCATTTTCTCAATATCTACACTAATGACAAATCTCACCAGTAGTGTTACAGCTCTCCCTTGTCCTCATCCTCACCAACATGTATTATTTTCAGTCATTTTTATGATAGTCTTCAACTCAGATGAGGTGATAGCTCATTTTGGTTTTCATCTGCATTATATCTCCCATAGAATAATGCTAGTGAGCATCAATTCATATGTTAATTAGACATTTATATATCTTTCTTTGACTATATTCATTATGACCCTTAATCCATTTTAATTGGATTATTACGGTGGTTGTCTTGATTTATCTAGGTTTTTACACAACATCGTATTAACACTTTGTCAGATATACAGATATACAGGTTATTTCTTCCGTATATTTATTCACATGTATATATCAGGCTCTGTAGGTATATTTCTGCATGTATGTGTCTCAGTGTGTCATAATCTCATCTGTTTAGTATTTTCCCCTGTGCAACTGCAGTCTACTAAAATTAATTGCTTATACTAATATCTTCAAGTATTTCCTCTAAGTGTTTTCCAGTAATTTCACAAGTAGTTTCAGGTCTTACAATTAAGTCTTTGACCTATTTTGAGCTGATCATTTTACCTATATATAGACATAGGTCTTCCTCATTCTTCTGTTGGGAATCTTTATTTTTCTTAGCCCTACTCATTTAAGAGAATCATCTGCCTTAAATGTTTGTTTCTTTCATCTTCGTTTAAGATTATTTCATGACTGATGCATGCATGAGTATATATCTGCCTCTTCTACTCAAATTTCAATTGTATTGTTTACATTGATTTTTATGCCATCATCATTCTAGTTGAGGTAGGCTAGTTGGCTTTGTATTATGTCTTGGAACCAGGTATTTTGATTTCTCCTGCTTTGTCCTTTTTGTTCATGATTGCTTTTACTAATTCATTCAATGGCCTTCTTTGTTTCTTTTATTTTGTTTTGTAGGGTTTTATCATTTGGTTCTGGTTTGGGTTTTGGTAGGAAGCAGACGAGAGTCATCGGATTAAGCAACCATAACCATTTTCTGGCACTTACCAATATTTTAAGTACCATGTTGTAGCACAGCTTAGCACAATTATCCCACCTGTGGAATGGGAGCACCCGAGACATGCAAACTCATGAACTGTAGTCGTGTTCCAAATAACACTAAGAAATAATTTCTTACCATTTTATGTCACAAAATATCATCATCATTTTATGGTTTTAACTATTAAAAACAAAACAGCAGTTTTTAGCTTGTTCACAATGTCAAAATAGAAATACAATGTAGAGATACATAAAATATGACACAAGAAAAAGGAATAGTCATGGCTAGTCAAAACTTAATATATTAGAAGAAAGTGATAACTATAACCAGGCATCCTGTACAAACTATCTGATTGGATGTTTTTATTATTATATATGCTACCTTGAAAAGAGAAGGCTGAAAGAAAATGACAAATACAAGCCAAAGAGGAGTTGTCGTCCCCACCCAGGCTAATTTGCTTTCCTTTCACAGTGACTCATTTGAGATTTCCATATCCAAGAACAACTTCCTTAGTTTCCTTGCCTCAGTTACCCCAGACATAATAACAGAAATCATTTTATCAGGATGTTGTAATGTTTAAATGACTTAATGCATGTAATATAATTGAAATGATTCTTAGAAAAACAAAAACCTTTCAACAAAGATCACTGTTGATAATGTTATTGCTAATGTCACTGCTGTCCTGGACAATATTATTCACATTCTTTAGGCTGTTTCAAAAAAGAAAGAGTCAAAGAATCTCTGCCAAAGTGATGTTGTCTAGCTGGCAATTTCTTGGGAATAGGAAAAGAGTTTATTGCTCATTGTCTGTAATTTTATTTTATTTTGCCCATGAAATAAGGTCATTAAACCCACTCTCTGCTCCCTTCCCCTAGTGACATTTTGTCACAGGAACACATTTTAAAAATGCCAAAAAGGTAAAAATTGAAATGCATTCAGATGAACATAGCACATAATAATTATCATTGGAACCAAGCAAATGAATTGCTTTAAAAGAAATTGTTCAGAATAATGGGCCTAGCATGCTTTTGTTATTTCTAAGGAAGGGACTAAATGGATAAATCCTTTTCATTTCCCTGACTTCTTAGTTGCAGCAGTGACTAATGGATGTTGTTTCTGCTCCCTACATTTTTCTTAAATAGTTCTCAGACACACTGGAAAGCTTTCTTTCCCTTAAGACCCTTTCAGTCACTGAAATGGGGCTAAAACACAGCCTGTTGTTTTGACACTTCTGCCTTGATTGGGACACAAAACAGAACAATAACCCAAATGCCTTTTTACAGTGTTTACCACGCCTGGCTGAGGAGGTCATATTGTATGACACTACAAGGGGGAAAGACAGTGATCAGCAAGTCCATCCTTGCAGATATTGTCATTAATGTGACATTTTATAAGATGCCAGTGTTTATTAATGGACTATAAAATAGAAGGTTCATTCTACACCCTCAAAGTTGTCACTAGTAAACCAGTCAGAGTTTTGAATAAAGAGAAGACAAAGACAGGATTAGGCTATGTAGACTTAGCTCTTTTTAATTTAATGATCAATATTTGCTCCGAGTGTTTTCTGGCTCCTAGCACACATAAAGCAAACTTTGAAAGAACTCCTGTTCATATCATTGAAAAATAAATATTTTCTGAGACTGCTGAAAGCCCAGGAATCTTATTCACAGAATGTGCCTCATGCTTGAATGGTGATCAACCTTGAACTCTCATTTGACTTTTTCATGTTTCTCAGAACAATCTGGTCTCCACATTTTTGCTTCTTCTTCTTTTGTTTTTTTTTTTTTTATTGTTATTATGGAGGGGAAAGTTTCATGTATAATCGCTTGTCTTCTTGCCCTTAGATAAAGGAAAAACCACTTCAGCATATTTTATTCTCTGTAGATTCAGGATATAAAGGGATCCATAGATGTTCTCAATGAGTGAGGCTGAATAAAGATCCCATTCCTTGTTAAGAAGTATATTATAATTATAAAGGCATCTAATAAGTTCTATCTTTCAGTTTCATTGGCAGACAGTTTTGTTTTGTTTTGTTTTT
>CABHPP010138452.1:21544-42373 GCA_902168425.1 Peromyscus attwateri | reverse complement strand
CCAATTAAGAAATGGGCTATAGAATTAAACAGAATTCTCAACAGAGGAAGCTCAAATGGCTGAAAGACATTTAAGGAATTGCTCAACATCCCTAAACATCAGGGAAATGCAAAGCAAAACGACTCTGAGATACCACCTTACACCTGTCAGAATAGCTAAGATCAAAAATACTGAAGACAGCTTATGCTGTAGAGGATGTGGAGCTAGGAGAACTCTCCTCCACTGCTGGTGGGAATGCAAGCTTGTACATTTGGAAATCAATATGGCGCTTTCTTTGAAAATTGGGAATCAATCTCCCCCAAGACCCAGCTATACCACTCTTGGGCATATACCCAAGGAATGCTCAATCATACCACAAGGGCACATGCTCAGCTATGTTCATATCAGCATTGTTTGTAATAACCAGAACCTGGAAACAACCTAGATGCCCTTCAACTGAAGAATGGATAAATAAAATGTGGTACATATACACAATGGAATACTACTCAGTAGAGAAAAACAATGACATCATGAGGTTTGCAGGCAAATGGATGGATCTAGAAAAAATCATCTTGAGTGAGGTAACTCAGACTCAGAAAGACAAACATGGTATGTACTCACTTATAGGATACTAGACGTAAAACAAAGATGACTAGACTGCTACTCACAACTCCAGGGAGGCTACCTAGAAAACAAGACCCCAAGAAAGACACAGGGATCACCCAATGACAGAGAAATGGATGAGATCTACATGAACAACCTGCATGTCAGTGGGGGTAATGAAGGGCAAGGGTCGAGGGAAAGAGAGCTTAGGGGAGCGGGAGATCCCAGCTGGATCAAGAACAGAGAGGGAGAACAAGGAATAAGAGACCATGATAAATGAAGACCACATGAGAATAGGAAGAAGCAAAGTGCTAGAGAGGTCCACAGAAATCCGCAAAGATACCTCCACAATAGACTACAGGCAATGGTCAAGAGAAAGCCCAAACTGACCTACTCTGGTGATAGGATGGCCAAACACCCCAATTGTTGTACTAGAAACCTCATCCAATGACTGAGGGAACCGGATGCAGAGATCCACAGCCAGGCCCCAAGTGGAGTTTCAGGGGTCCAATTGGCGAGAAAGAGGAGGGTTTGTATGAGCGAGAATTGTTGAGACCAAGATTGGAAAAAGCACAGTAACAAGTAGCCAAACGAATGGAAACACATGAACTATGAACCAATAGCTAAGGAGCCCCCAACTGGAACAGGCCCTCTGGATAAGTGAGACAGTTGATTAGCTTGATCTGTTTGGGAGGCATCCAGGCAGTGGGACTGGGACCGGTCCTGAGTGCATGAGCTGGCTGTTTGGAACCTGGGGCTTATACAGGGACACTTGGCTCAGCCTAGGAGGAGGGAACTTGACCTGCCTGAACTGAATCTACCAAGTTGAACTCAATCCCCAGGGGAGTCTTTGCCCTGGAGGAGATGGGAATGGGAGATGGGATGGGGGGAGGTGGGGGGTGGGAGGGGGGAGAACAAGGGAATCCGTGGCTGATATGTAAAATTAAATTAGATTATAAAATAAAATTGAATTTAAAAATATTAAAAAAAATTCATTACTGTGTTACTAGATCATGTAATGGTAATTTTTTTCCTAGAAAGTACAGTACCATTTCTTGATTAATAATATTTAAGATATTTCATTCCTTAATTGTCCCTCATCTGTTTTGTCCATGTATTCAATTCCTTTGTTTAGCAGAGTTTTGCAAATTACATGTTGCTCACTGCAGATCACACAGCCCCTGCTGGCTTTGTACTGACTTCTTTTTGGTGTAGTTTGTCCTAACTTGTGTGTAGAAAACAGGTATTTTATGACAGAATTGTGTTTGCTCTGTGTGGAATTCAGAGAGAAAGCCAGATTCAGTGAATAACAGCTTGAAAAATATTACAATAAGTAGCTATTGTTCAAATGGTAGTGGAGCCTTATGTTCTTTTAGGCACATTTTCCTCAAATTCTAGTTGCTTGGGTGTCAGAACATGGTCCAAGGATGGAGTCATGTTAGGAGATTTCTGAGTGTTTGTGAGAAATTTCCAAGAAACCCAGAGTCATGTGACCTCAGTTTCTACAAAAACATGGAATTGTGCCCCTTCCAGGTATTGCAGATAGGTGTGAGTTTACTTCAGATTATTCATTACTACTGGCTACCATAATCTGTTTATATGTCTCTCTGGAAAAACTTGTTTTTGCTGTATTGGGCTTGTCTCCCACTTGCAGCTTGCCCTTGTGATTGGACACTTTACTCATGTGACTCTTCTTAACCCTCAGAGTATCTATTGGCTGATACCCTGAGTAAGGTTGACTATTGCATGAGAGTTTAGTCCAATTCATTTTTAAGCTCCCCTCTCCCAGGTCCCCCTGCCTCTAGAGCAGTAACCATTGGGAACCTATATTCTACTTGATTTTTTCTTGACAGAATTCCCCCTTACTTTAAACAGTTTCTAAAGAAAATTCTTCATTTAAAAAAGATAGAGAGCTGGGTGGTAGTGCACACCTTTAGGAAGGTGGATCTCTGAGTTCAAGGACACCCAGGTCTACAAAGTGAGTTCCAGGGCAGCCAGGGTTCTACAGAGAAACTCTGTCTCAAAAAACCAAATAAATAAATAAATTGAAATATAAATAAACCTAAAAGTAGATATTATCTATCATTCAGTACACCAAGCAAAAGACTCATGTTATCTATGAAACTATGCAGTATTAAACTATGAAACTAGTTTGCTAAACAAAATATGATAATTTATAAATATGTCATATAAATATATTAATACCTTAAGTTATAAATGACATTTCTTACTTTTCACCTTACTTTTCTTTTTTAACTATTATATAAATATTTAAATCACATCTACACCATACATTGCAAACTCCGTGGAGTTGATAGATGAAAAAAGAGGAAAAATTAAATGTATTTCTTAAAATTTAAAGACCTATGCAATTTAAAGTTAAACTGTAAATAATAATACAAACAAACTACTGTAGTGTGTACATACTGATGCCCTACTTCATGTGGAATGGTCTGACACTGATTCCTACTGATATCTCCTAGAGAAGAGTCAGGTGATTCAAGAACTACCTAGACCCCTCCACTGGTGATGTGGGATGCTGAAGAGCAGGGATGTACAATGGGGGTTCCATCTGACCATTTTGGCTTGAATATCCTATTTTCCATTACTGTGCCCACATATCTCAGGTAATTCACCTGAAAGAGGACAGGTCTATTTACCTGAGCACCGGAAATGTCTGACCTATTGCTGTTAGACCTGCAGTGGGTCAGTGGATTACAGAGGAAGCATGTGGCCAGGGAAGCTGCTCATTTCCTGCCCATGGAGACCTGAGAGAGAGAGGAAGAGGATTCAGAGTGTCAATATTCCCCTCTTGAGTAGGGATCTAGTGACCCACATCCTTCTATTGGGACCCATCTCTTAGATTTTCTACCACTTCCTAACTTTATACAAAGCAGAAATTGTCTTCAACACATGGGCTTTGTAGTGTGTTCAAGGTAAAAACTATAGCAAGCATTAAAAAAGATAAATAATTCCTTGAAGAATGTTATGCATTTTTAATTATATTAAAAATGGGAAATAGGATCTGGATGTAGCTCAGTGATAAGCCCTTGTCTGACATGTGAGAGGCTCTGGGTTCAAAACCCAGAACAACAAAAAGCAGGGGGGAAGCCTATGATATAATAAAGGAAAGAGATAATATTATTAAAATTGTAGTTATAGGAAAATGTTACATGCCATGCCCTACATGCCTTTGGGATTCACCTGACTAGGGTAATGAAGGATTGAAGAAAGGACAGACACAGACATATGTGTAGAAAAGCTGGGATTGTATGTGCTGTGTTCTCCAATAGACACATGCTAGCACAGCTGATGGAGGAGGCAGATTTATGGTATACAGCTGAACAAGGAGGAGGTGGCTATGGTTGATAGTTTCTGCACATACTGGTTTCTGCTAAAGGTCAATTGTTCATCACATCGGTACTCCTAGGTGAGGTCCTTGCCATTGCCCTGAGCCTGACTTAGGGAAGGCTTTACCATTCATATGGGTCAGAAATATTGGGGTCCTTGACATGACTTTGCTCAAGTCAACAATATTCATTCCCTCAGGACTTCATCTGCTCCCTACAGTCACATAATTCTGTTTACACATTTGTATTAAGTGACATTCAAGTTAGTTAGCAAACAGTCTTGCAACTTAGTGTGTGTGCATGTGTGTGTGTACATGCAGCACAAAGGCATGACAAAAGCTGTGAAGGACATTATCTTAAAACATATGTAAGAGATTTCAATTAAAAAGAAGGCCACAGTGAAATGTAGCATACCATGAGAGCAGATGTGGGTATTGCAGTTTTATTGATGTTAAAAGAGCCTGCTTCTATAAACTTTACAATAGGATTTTATCTTCTTGGAAGTTCTCCTAAGTTTTTGTTTTACTGGCCTGTTCCCCAAACTTGCAATGAAATCAAGCTATGAAATTCTAACAGATAACCTCAAATCAATACTGCTAGCTTGCCTAAAACAGGACCTCCATTCATCTTGCTCAGGAAACTGACTTTGGAAGATACAGGGAGATGACCACATATTTTTAAAAATTTTAGTTAGACCAAGAAACTGTTGTTTTAGTTTGCTTCTATTATTGTGATAAAGACCATGACCAAAGGCAACTTGGGAAAGAAAGGGTTCATTTGGATTACACGATTTGGTCTCTCGAGTCACAGACCATCGAGGAAAGCCAGCACAGGAACCTGGAGGCGGGCATTGAAGCAGAAGCCATGGAGGAACACAGCTCACAGGCTTGTTCAGCTGTCTTCCTTACCCAACCCAGGACCACTTGTCCAGGGGTGGAACTACCTATAATGGACTGGGACCTCCCACATCAATCAGTAATCAGGAAAATGACCCACAGACTTGTGCTGTAGAATATTATTCTAAAGATTTATTTATTACATATACAATGTTCTGCTGCATGTATGCCTACATGCCAGAAGAGGGCCCCAGATCTAATTATGGATGGTTGCTAGCTACCATGTTGTTGCTGAGAATTGAACTCAGGACCCCTGGAAGAGCAGCCAGTGCTCTTAACCTCTGAGACACAATGGAGTATTACTTAGTTGTAAAAAACAATGACATTATGAAATTTTCAGGCAAATGGATGTAACTAGAAAATATCATCCTGAGTGAGGTAACCCAGACTCAGAAAGACAAAAATGGTATGTACTCACTCATAAGTGGATACTGAAAGTAAAGCAAATGATAATCAGACAACAACCCATAGCTCCAGAGAAGCTAGGAAACAAGGAAGACCCTAAGAAGGATGTACAGATCACCTTGGGAAGGAGAAACAGAGGAGATCTCCACGAGTAAACTGAGAATGAAGGGGCACAATACAGGGTTGGGGATAGGGGATGATAACATGAGGGAATGGGATGGTGGAGCTGGGGGAGGGACGGAGTTGGAGAGCAATGAAAGAGATATCTTGATAGAGGGAGACATTATGGGGTAGGGGAGAAACCTGGTGCTAGGAAAATTCCCAGGAATCCATAAGGATGACCCCAGATTAAAATACTATCAGTATTGATAAGAGTACCAAAATTGGCCTACTGTAGTAATCAGATTGGTGAATACCCTAACTGTCATCATAGAGCCTTCATCCAGTAACTGATAGAAACAGATGCAGAGATCCACAACCAAGTACCAGGCTGAGCTCCAGGAGCCCAGTCAAAGAGAGGGAAGAGAGGTTCCAGGGGAGTTAAGATCATGATGTGGAAATCTACAGAAACAACTGAGCGAAGTGCATAGAAACTCATGAACTTTAGACCAACAGCTGTGGAAACTGCATGGGACCAGACTAGAACTTCTGCATATGGGAGACAGTTGTATTACTGGGTCTGTTTAAGGGGCCCCTGGCAGTGTGATCAGGATGTATCTCTGGTGCATGAGCTGACTTTCTGGATCCCATTACCTATGGTGGGACACCTTGCTCACCCTTGAGGCAGGGGGAAGGGGTTTGGTCCTGCCTCAACTGAATGTACCAGGCTTTGTTGTCCCCCCATGGGAAAACTTACCCTTTTGGAGGAGGGGATTAGGGGTAGGTTGATTGGGGGGGGGGTAAACAAGGGTGAGGAGAATGGGAGGAGGGATGAGAGGGGCATCTGTGGTTGGTATATAAAATAAATACATTTTTTTAAATAAAAAAAGAATAGTATTCTAAGACATGTTGTATTTGTTTATGCTGTGGAACATTTTTTTAATGATACAAAGATGTGTTGCATTCTTTTGTGTTGCATTTGTTTAACTCTGTGAAGCTGTGTTACTTTGCCTGTCTAAAACACCTGATGATCTAATAAAGAGCTGAATGGCCAATAGTGAGGCAGGAGAAAGGATAGGCAGGGCTGGCAGGCAGAGAGAATAAATAGAAGTAGAAATCTGGGAGAAAAAGAAGAATGAGCAAGAGAACAGGGAGAGGAGGATGCTAGGAGCCAGCCACCCAGCCAAATTGCCAGCCATGGAGTAAAAGTGAAAGTAAGATATGCAGAAGCAGGAAAAGTAAAAAGCCCAGAGGCAAAAGGTAGATGGGATAATTTAAAGTTACAAAAATCTGGGAAGAAAGAAGCCAAGCTAAGGCCAGGCATTTATAATTAAGAATAAGCCTCTGTGTGTGATTTATTTGGGAGCTGGGTGGTGGGCCCCCCAAAAGAGCCAAAAGAACAAAAACAACTAACAACAGACTTGTCTACATGTCAATCTAATGGAGTAATTCCTCAATTGACTTCCATCTTCCCTGATGACTCTAGCTTGTGTCGAGCTGACAAACAAACCAGCACAACTGGCTTTCTTTCATAGTGCCAGAAGATGCTCTACAGGCAGCCGTGGAGAAGAGACATCAATGGCCTTATCTGTCACTGCATCCTGTATGCTTCAAACCAACCTGTCAGGCAAGAAGTGCCCACTGGTGCAATAGTGGTACAACCACTATAGAGTGATTAGCCATGTACTGATTGAATCTGAGCCCTTCTCCACAGGAGGTAATTTCATGCCTAGAACTATAATCCTAATAAAATTTTCATGGCTGTCCCAGGATGTCATAGGCCATAATGTATAACTTCCTATTGTTATTTTGTTAAGTGGTCTTACTGTCAAATTGCCTTTAAATATCCATGTTCCTATCCATAGACCTGGAATGTTCTCAACCTTAGTCAGAGACACTTCTTCCGCAGTTGGTAGGAGTCAATGCTGAGATGCATACTGGTCAATTTGCTGAGAAAAAGAGACTGAGTGCTCAGTTCTAAATAAGACACCCTTCTCAACAAAGCCCACTCCCCATTGTCACCACCACAACTCAGCAGACATCACAGAAGAGGAGGCAGAAAGAATGTAAGAGCCAGATGATGGAAAGGAGTGCTGTGAAATACAAACTTTGGAACTTGACCCAGTTACCACACTCATAAACTCATAGCAGCCTGCACATGACTTGCAAATACGATCAATCTAGCCAAAATTTGGGGAAGTGATATTGGCAGCTGATAGCTATTGGGAAAGTAGAGTCATTCAGTTCTTCCTGCCCCCAGCCGATGGTATATATCTTGTACTCCAGTGGATAGCCACACTTCCATCTCTACTTGGATTTAGTGGGTTGTAAACTTAAAGGACATGAAGTTGTGGGGATTTGGGGGGAGTTGGAGAAGGGAAATGTGGAGTGGATATGATTATGTTGCATTGTATACATGTGTAAAATTTTCAATAAGAAAATGTAATATTAAGAATATTTGTTAATATTACTATTACTTTTGGGTAGGGCTGTGTATAGAGTATTTTTCTAGCATATAGAAGGTCCTAGGTTTGATCTTAAGCACAGGAAAGAAAATTGAAAAGGAAGAAAAACTATGGAAATTCCTAATAGAAAAAATAGATTTTTCTCTCTAATTTTCTTTTAAATTTTTTATTTTGACCTGTCAAATTCAATGTATTAAATTTGTGACCATAATTTGCAATGGTGAATAAGGCTTATGTAGTGCTTTAGTAGGTATGTTTTAGTTGTTACATAAGATTCTACTTGTCTTCCACATCAGACTTCTGATGAGCACTTGACCACAATAGCAAAGTGGTTCAGGCACACTGACTTCTGTTGCCTCAAAGGAGCCACAACCTGTCTTTCATCTTGATTTTACCACACAGGGAGAAAATGTACTTATTATGTTGACTGAATTCACCAATTTCCTTCTGCATTTTCGGGGGGGGGGGCAGGGAGTACCATAGCTGGCCTGGCATTTATGAATGATTTGGCCCTTTGCTGTATTTTGTCATGTTGTGCCAATCAGGTCTCAGCCCAGAGAGCATTGGTGCCAATAATGTAGAGGAATGTAACTTGTTTTATTTATTAGATAATTTAAAAGAAAATAAATGGCTGGGTTTTGTGGTGCATACTTATAACACTAGCACTAAGGGTGTGAGGTAGGAGAATTGCAAATTCTAGACTGACCCTGATTAATTAGTGTGAGTCTGTTGGACAAAAGAAGAAACCTTGAGCATTGAGGATTAAAAAGTATATTTATAAATGTACACTTCCAAGTTTAAGTTATTTAGCTGGGTGCAGAATTTCTGTAGTTCTAAAACTCAGTGGACAGACATGTGAGTATTTCCATGACTTCAAGGCCACCCTAGTCTACCTATTGAGTTCCAGTCTATCCAGAGCTACAGAGTGAGACCCTGCCTACAAAACAAGCAGATAGAATTATTAAAACATGAGTTATTGTCTTGGTTACTGTTCTATTTCTGTGAGGAGATGCCCTGACCAAGAAAACTTTGAAAGGAAAGCATTTAATTGGGTCTAGCTTACAGTTTCAGATGGTTAGTCCATGAACACAGCAGAAGCAGGCAGGCATGGTGGTGGAGCAGTAACTGAGAGCTCACATCATCCATAAGTAGCAGACAGAGAGGCAGAGAGAGAGAGAGAGAGAGAGAGAGAGAGAGAGAGAGAGAGAGAGACTGGGTCTGGTGTGGGCCTTTGAAATCTCTAATCTACCCCCAGTGACACACTTCCTCCAGTGAGGCCACACCTCCTAATCATCACTAAACAGTCCACTAACGGGAACAAACGTTCAAATATATGAGCATATTGGGACCATTCTGGTTCAAACTATACAGTTACTATGTGTCCTGTTCTAAATAGATGGCTATAAGTCACAAAGTCAAGTCTCAAAACAGAGTTACTTCACTGTGGGCATTCGGCTTATTCATGTCAAAACCATTATGCTGGGCAGGTAAATCTGTGAAGCTGACGCTTCACAGGGACAAGGATTTTTTGTCTAATTTACTGCAGTGGCTCCGACCCTGCCTGGCCAATGACTTGCAGTCAAGTAATTTCTGCCGAACTGAAAGCCTGTTTGCTTTAAACCTACCCTGCCTACTGGTCCCTCCAGCAGAACTGAATGCCAAGAAGAGTGGAAGTCTGCTTTTTAAAATATGTTTAAATTTTCTGAGGAGTTTTGACTATGTTGCCCATTCTGGTCCCAAACCCCCAAGATCAAGGAATCCTGCCTTCTCAGCCTCCAACATGATACCACAGCCCTGTGCCACCACATGGAGCTCTGGAATCTGCCCTCTTTCACATGCAGTATAGAAGGCCTCTAAAGTTCAGTCTGAGAGAAAACATGGGGCTTGCTCTGCCTCACACTGCCCAAATCTGAGCAACAAGCCTCCCCAACTATTAAGTTCTGTGACGTTCCTTGGTTTGCTGCTTCCTTTGCGTTTGGCATGGAGAAGAAAAAAAAAAAAAGCCATCAGCCTTCTTCACATGTAGTGACTTGAGGTGCATGTCTGTCACTTCTGTATTTTCTCCAGCATTATTTCACACTCTGGCACCCCAGTCCCTGCTTTCTGTGACTTTTTTTTCCAGAGTAATACCCAACTTTTGATATTTCTAATTAAATTTAAGTGTGATTTTTTTCATGCCTGTGAACTTGTAATGTTTCATCATTTCACTTGTGATGAGACGTGAGAAAGTTTATGTCTTCTACTAAGGTCTCTTAAGGACTTTCTAAGGCTGCCTGGGAATTGGAAGCCATTTTTACACTCCATGGTGCCTGCTTAGGAAACATGGGGGTTTGTGCTTCCTCAAGCATCCTGAGTCTTTGTGCAACAACTTTCTTGAAAGAGTTCCAGTCAAAGGCATGACTCTATAAAGCTCTTAGAAAAGTGCTCTTTGTGCTTCCCACCCCAGTTTCCTGCGCATGTTTGAAAACAATGCTTAGGCCAACTGAATGAGTAAATTGAGTTTTTTTTTTCAGTTTGATACAGACAAGGTATCTTTGAAGAGAAATTTTCAGTCAGTCAATGACTAAGGAACCACAGAGCCTTCTATTGCCTTTAGTTATGAGAAGACATATATACTTAATACAACGAAGTAAGACAGGCAGACGAAATGGCTCAAACCGTAACTGACATAGTATTGCTTCAACAGAAATGCTCTCATTTTAAAGGAATGGACCCTGTCTCCCGTTATTGATGTTAACTGCCAGAACTTTGTGGTAAGAGTTCCAGTAACCTAAAAATGCCAGTCATGTGGGTCTCTGGTCACCTGTCCAGAGGGACCCGGGTGTGCCCTGGTTTGGCATCGCTTGGCTTTTGTTGTCCTGAGTGCTATTCCTTAGATTTTCTGGGGGCACCCCGGTTCTGGCTCCTCTGGGCCCATGTAGAGATGGGGACTCTGGTACCTGAGCAGTGACAGCAGATGTGCCCACCTGGCCAGCTCTGGGGCAGAGCAGGGCTCCTGGCCAAAGAGCTCTTCATCTTGCCTCCGCCAGGAGATACCCCATCCCCCTTTCTCCTGTCCAGAACTAGAAGTTGTGGGTTCTTTCAATCCGGAGGGTCAGAGGTCTAGGTCTAGGACCTGGGGAAACCCTGGGACTTGCTGTGCGACTTTGGCGCCATCTCTGCCCCAAACCCTGGAGACACGGAAAGGGTCCCAAGGGAGGCGGCCTGTGCTTCTGAGGGTCCTGTGCCTTGACCCGTCCTCGCCAGCCGGGTCCCCAGCACCGCCCCGCCTCCGGTCCCCGCCCCGCGCTCCAGAGCGTATAGATCTTGCTTCGCGCTCTTCTAAGTCCCAGTGCCGCGCCAGCCTGCCGCTCCCCGCTCTGGATGCCAAGGCTATGCGGCCCGCTAAGTCCAGCGCCCGGCTGCCCGCACTGCTGCTGCTGGCGCTGGCTTTGTCCCCACCCGGGACCCAGGGACGGCCCCGGGGACGCAAAGCCATGCGTCTAGCAGAGCTCAAGCCACAGCTTTTCCTCCCGGTGACTGGGACTCACCAGGCTCCCAGAGCCTCCCGGAGCACAGGTAAGCCCAGCCCACCCTCTCGACTTGCCCTTTCCTGAGCCTCACCACTCTTACAGCTGGCCAAGCTGGTGTTGGTAAGGCTGAATTAAGCACAGCAGAGGGTGGACACCTGTAGATTCCTGGGAATCTTCCCTGGGAATGAAGTGACCAGCTTACTAGATTTGCTTTGGTTGAGATGTCAATAACAAAACCTGTCTGGCAAAGAAATCAGCTTTATATGCTCCTTGCTAGACCTGGGCTGCAGCCTCACCTGCCAGGATGAGGGACAACCTAAGCATTTGTCAACACCTCAGCTCTGAGTCTTTTGGAGTTTAACTAACATGGCCATCCTTAGTCACTTGAACATTCTAGAATGTCCCCTTTTCCCCCCTTTCAAGCTAGCCCCGGGGAATGGGTGACTGGCATGGGAATTCAGTAAGCTATCATGGCTGATGCTGGCTTACATTCTTCCTTGGTTAGTTAGAAGTGCCCATTGCCAACTCTGGACATTCCTGCTACTAAGATGCATAGGAAGAAGGTAGGAAAAGTCAGGACAGAGGACCATGAGACACCTACACACAGAGATGTGTGATGAGAAGGAAAGGGAGAAAGTCTGGGAACAGGAAGTGTGGGGAGAGTGTGCAAGGTGCTGGCTGGAAACAAGGTGGTGAGGAAGAGAGAAGCCACTGAGGTGTCTCTACTTAAGTCTATAGACACAGAGCAAGTTAGAGGCCTGTCTCCCTGGCCTGCACTGAACTTGTTGAGAGGACAAAGCATAGGAATGCCCTGGAGTTCCCCCTACAGCCAAGGCCTCTTCTCCACACTTCCCTCCCTGCCTCCCGCCTTTTCTCCTTCCCTCCCTCCCTGCCTCCCTACTTTCCTTCCTTCCTTCCTTCCTTCCTTCCTTCCTTCCTTCCTTCCTTGACTCCCTCCCTCCTGTCCACCTTCTTTCCTTCCTTCCTTGTGTCTCCCTTCCCTCCATTTCATTTTTTCCCCTTTTGTCTGAAGCAGGGTCTCACTTTGTAGCCTTGAACTCCTCATCCTCCTGGCTGAGCCTTAGAGTCACAGGCACATACTACCCTAGGTAGTGTAGGCTTCATTTTAAGAAAACATGGAGGGAGGGGGGTTCTTAGTTTCTTTTCTGGTTCTCTCTCTCTCTCTCTCTCACCCAGGCTGCTTGGAACTTACTCTGGCCTAGAGTTTGCAGAAATCTTCCTGCCTCGGTCTTCCAAGTGCTGAGGTAACAGATGAATCATACCTCTCTTAACAGTTTTGGCATAAGGGGATACTTAGTCACTCCACAGCTTCTACTAAGAACTACCCATCACGCAGAGAGCAGACTGGCAGGAAGCTTTGTGCGTCTGCCCTTCACTGCACATTTCAGGGAGAGCAGTGCACATGAACAAACTGAGTGAGCCAGGTGAGGAGAGCAGCAGACGGAAGTGATGGGAAGGCATGGGAGGTGAATGTGTGGCTCTAGCCCAAGCCCACTCATCTGAGAGCCTTCCAGAAGAGGGTGTAGGGGTGGTCACCACAGGAGGGAGTGTGCCATGATGAGATGGCATTGGTTATATACTTTGACTTAAAAATTATTGTCAACAAAAATATTTATGTCAGGATCCAGTGTCACTTTGGAATACAAAAAGAATGTGAGAAAGTCTCAAATTGCAAAATAATTTATGGTTAACACATGAACTTTACCTGTTTTATTTTAGTTTAACATGTTTTCTCTAGTTAAAGACAGTGAAGGGAATTGGGAGATGTAGCTCAGTGGTAGAACATTTTCTTAGCAGATGTGAGACCCTATGTTTAACCCGAAGTACTCACTCTCCCAAATGACAGAGAAGACTTAAAACAATGTAGTTGGGGGAAAAAAGAAGAGCTATGGCTCCTCCTCAAAATCTATTGCTTTCTACAGCTGTTTGATGTGACCTAATATTTTGATTACTGTATTTTGTTTACATGGGGAGAGAGGGTGGCTGGTTACATCTGAGGCTATCTGTGAATGGAACTCTTGACATGGATCAGGGAAAAACAAGGACATAAATACAGAGAAGACAAGTTCCCATCTGGATGTTCTCACAGGAGCAGCAGGGATCATAATTCATGCAGGAGGAAACATCTCCTAGGTCCTAGAGGCCAAGGACTGTCATCCCTGTGGATGAGCCTGGAATTTCCCACTGTGATTCTGAAGAGAGAGGACCAAGCCCAGGGGTTGTTTGAGAATGCCTTGGAACTCTGACTGGACTCTCATGTGAGGGTAGCAGAAGTCTCTTGTGCTCCACATTTCACTTTTCCTCCTCTTCCCCCACACCCCACCCCTGTGTTCTCAGGCTTAAGTCTAGGAATTCTTGCTGTCCATGAAAGTAGAAAAAACTGTCTCAGACCCAGTTTCTCCTCCTGTGCCTTGACCACATAGCTCATCCCTGGCACTGCACTGTGGGAGATTTCCCTGCACACCACAGTAGCAGTTCTGCAGTAAATACCAGCTAGGGTTCTAATTTACCTTAGTTCTGGAGTTCCGGCATTTACTATCTCCTGCAGATGAGCCTCAGAACCCACAAGTTGAGAACTCCTCCAGTGCCAAATGCAGATCCCAGGTGTTCATGCCTGTGGTTCTGAGTCTCTAGCTAAGAATCATGTTTCCCATACTGTTTCCTCAGATTTGAACTAATTTGCTGGAGCAGCTCATAAATGATATTATAAAAGATACTGACAAAGAGATGCATAAGATGAGGTATAGGGAAAGGGGCATGTGTGAGCAAACACCCCACCCCACCCCATCCCCAACTCCTTGAATCTGTGTGTTCAGCTATCCAGGAACTCTGAACTCAGTGCTTTTGAGTTTTTGTGGAAGATTCATTACATAGATAAGATTGAATCACTGGCAGTGGTGATCAACTAATCCACCAGACCCATTCTGAAGCTATTCAGAAACTGCCAACCCTCAGTCAACTTCTTAACACACTATCATTTCTGAGATTCCAAGGGGTTTATGATTTATGTCAGGAAGGCCAACTATTGTATTACACAGTATCATGACATTGAGTTATACATCATTCCTTTTCAGTAAGTTGGCCAGATTCCCCAAGTCAGAGGCAAGGCTGGAGGTGGGAGGGCCATTCCTAGGCAGAAGGGGCAGTAAATCCAAAGCCTGGGACAAGAGTTGTCAGCCAGAATTCCCTCCCTAGAATTGTTTGAGTAAGGGGGAGGGATATTAGGCTCCTGGGAACACTGGTGATTAACTACCTGTGGTATTATCTTTATCCTTAGAGTATGTCTGCCATTCATGAATGTATTTGTCAATTGAATTAGCCATTCAATAATGTTTGAGATCAATTTGATAGACTTTTGATTGTGAGTTCTTTTGGTTGTCATTCTTCAGCTTAGTTTGGCTAATAACTGGTGCCTCAAATGCTTAGACCCTGCTCTTTCATTTTATTGTCTTTCCCACCACTCGTGTCCAAGCCATTGTGTTGCAGTGACTCTCCAGATTGTCTCCCAGCCCTTTCAGTGTCCCATTTTCATAGCCTCTCTTCCTGCCCTCCGAAACCAGCTCTTTTGTCCATCATCACAGTAGTAGAAAGGAACATAATGGAACCCTACCCCAAACTTTGCCAGGAAAAGGGGGTTCTAGGCACTCATGCATGGACATGTAGACAAGATCAGAAAGCTGAAAATAGGCAATGGATTTGGAAGATTTTGAGATCAGAAGGAAATTGGCATGAAATATGGGGAACAGAAGTAAAAAGGGGAAGTTTTAATTTATTATGTCCCCTGCTTTGTGATTTATACACACTTCCATTATTTCTATAGAATTTCTAAAACTGGAGTCTCATAGGGGTTGTTTAAATGTAAGACCAGGCTGATGGTGGAGCCTCCAGAGAAACTGAAGATCCCATTGGGGAAGTTATTCTAAACAATCGCAAATGACAGTCTGTATTAAGTAGTGTGGGATGTGGTCCCTCTCCAGTCATAAATCTGCACTGGCTTCTCTTGACTTTTCCAAGAAGTCTTAAGTCCTCTCAAAGGCAATGAAGGACTAGGAATCAGACAGATCTCCTGCAGGCAACAGAAAGGGAAAGGAGTCTCTAGGAAGATTGATGTACATTTCATTTAAACATTTAAGAAGAGTGAAGATGGATTCTGCTCTCTCTCCAGGACATTCCTATCCTTTCTGACTGATTTTCTTTCTCTTTCCATGATTGTGGCAGTCTCAGGCTTAGTGCTGACTCCATACAGATGCTGTCCCTATTCCACCTCAGCTGTTCAGTATCCCCAAATGTGCTTCTCTTACCTTTGCCTGATGGAATTCTGTTTGCACATTTTGGATTTTGAGGTAAAAACAACTACCTTTTCACACTCTTCTGGCCAAGCAACCAAAATGGAAGACTTCTGTGACATTAAAAGACATAGGGTTTTCTCCCCACAAGCAGTGTACTCTGCAGTGGACACCAGCTGATGTCTTCAAATCCAACTCAATCCTGATGCTCTCTATGTGGAGGATCCAACTTCAAGAGTGATTCCTTTTCACACCCAGGCTCAAGTCTCAGAATCTGACATTCGGACTGTTGAATGTGAGTGAAGTCAACCTACTCACAAACAGAAAATTAAATTAATTTGGGGCTAATTAGGATTGTAATATGAGAAAATAGAAAATCAAGACATCTTGAAAATGTGCCCCAAAGTTTTACAAAATAATTTATTTATTTAACTCCAAATGGGTCACTTGTTAGGCATTTATGGCCTGAGCTGGCAGAAGCTGCCATACAAGAAAGCAACTGGTCTAAGAGAAAGAAGCCATAGTACAAAGTCAGGAATTAACTATTTCGGGGAATTGGTTTGGGGTTTGGTCAGTGTGTGTGTGTGTGTGTGTGTGTGTGTGTGTGTGTGTGTGTGTGAGAGAGAGAGAGAGAGAGAGAGAGAGAGAGAGAGAGAGAGAGAGAGAGAGAGAGAGGTAACATTCTGTGGGGGAGTGGGGTGGAAGACAGGATAGCACAATGTCTGCAGCCTAATTCAATTCTAAGGTTCAGACATGCACCTATCTGAGATGTGATTAACCATGACCTCCCAGCTCCACTTCAAGTGCTCTGTACAACTGCTAACTCCAGTCTGATTTTCCTGACAATCAGCTACAAACTGGGCTCTAAATGGTTTAATTTGCTAGAACAATTAACAGAGTTCAGGAAAACACTATACCCACCTTTGTTTGTCATGAAAAGGGTTAAAGAGATGAAGGCTGGGGAAGCCACTGACCTCCATGCCCTCTGAATGGAAGTCACCCTTCGCTGTTCTCCATGTGCCCAGCTATCTGGAAACTCTAAAATCCCACCATCTCATCATGCATTTGGTGACAGTTTCATTACATAGGTAGGAATGATTGAATTACTGAATGTTGGTGTTCAACTGAACTTTCATCTCTCTCCACTTCCCTGGGACCAGTCCTCTATGTTGCCTTCTTGTTTTTGGTGACCACTTCCCATCCTGGAGCACTCTAAAGGCTTCTAGTCCTCGATCAAATCATTATCATGTAAAAGACAGGGTCATCTTAGAGATTCCTAGGATTGTACATCAGGAAGCAGGTCTGAAGAGACAGTATGTATTTCCTGGTATCACATCTCTCTTCCTTTATGATATCTCTCTGTTTTCAAAAATAGCTAAACATGTACCATAGTTATATTTATAAAAAAAAAAACTCAAAAAACCTAGATGTATTTGGATACTGCTGGCACTTGCATAATAATGGAATTCTATTTGTATAATTCAAATTACCTTTGTTGTAAATCTGTGAGGATTCCCTCTGCCCGATCAGGCAGTCTTACTTTAATAACTGGTGCCTAACAATTTCTTCCAAATGAAATAATGAAAACATTTTTTTGCTGCTTTGCATCTTACCAAGATAGAATTTATAATTTGTCTGTTGTTTTTTTTTTTCAGACAGAGTCTTGTTATAGTCCAGGCAAACCTTAAACTCCAATCCTCCTGCCTCATCCTCCTGAGTGCCAGGATTGTTGACACATGCCATCATGCCTGGTTTTGTGGGTTCTTTCTTAAAACATTTTTATTAAACATAATTAAGGTTCATAGCCTGATGCTTATTATACATCTACAGAGGGAAATGATTACTGTAGTCAAACAAGCATGTCCATCCCCTTTGGTTTTAACACATGTTAATGTTTGTAGAATTGCTTAGAGTTATTTGTTTGACTGAAAACTGTGAGTGTGAGAAGAAGTCAAGGTGGAAAGGACACATATGACTTTGCTCCACTTTTGTATTTGGCAGGTGCTTTAACCAGATGTCTGCTGTCTGTTGGGCTCAGTAGCCAGATGCTCCAATCATAAACACTCATTATGAGTGGCCAGAGCTCACTTACATGAATGGATTTCTCCCTGTTCACAGTACTTCTGGCAGTAACAGTTATCTGCTTGAAGAATCCATTTATCTCACTGGAAAGTAGAGAAAGTCCATGCAGGGAGTCAATAGAATCACCCAGTGTTGCTTCCTTCTCCTAGAACATTACTTTTTAATCAGAGATCACCTAAGGAAGCTACAAAATTTTAAATTCCTTTAAAAATTTTTATTTCATTATTTATTTATTTATTTATTTATTTATTTATTTATTTATTTATGTGCGCTCATATGTGTATGCATATGCATTTGCTGGGGTATACATGTGGAGGTCAAAGAACAACTTGTACGAATCAGTTCTACCATGTAGGTCCTAGGGATTGAACTTGGTCATCATGCTTGGCAGCAAGTACCTTTACCTACTGAGCCATGTTGCTAGCCCTAAAATCCCATTTTAATTATACTTTTTCCTCTTTGCTTTTCATTTTTATGGTTGTAAGTAAACTATCAAATGTTTAGGTGAAGATTTCTAAGGTTGCTGTTAGGAGACAGATAGGCAAGTGATGTTTCCCTCCTGTCTCTGTGGCAACATGAGCCACTGTGGATGTGACGTACAGTAGACCTGGCCTTATGCTTAGTGTCACTTTTAAAGTGTTCAGATACCTATGGCCAATCAAGATTTAAAAGTATTACAGGGGACTGGAGAGGTAGCTCAATGGTTAAAAGCACAGGCTGATCTTAGGACACAGGATTGATTCTCAGCACCCACATGGTGATTCACGCTGTCTGAAATTTTAGTTCCAGGTGATCCAGTGCCCTCTTCTGGTGTCTGATGGCACTGTGTGCACATGGTATATGGATATATATGCAGGGATAACACCCACACACATAAAATAAATAAATGAAAATTTAAAAAGAAAGTATTAGATGGAAAATTACAGCAGTAGTCACTGGAGATATTGTTCAGTGGGTGCAAGCATTAGGAGGTACTCCTTTAAATCCCCAGAACCCACTAACAGACAGGCACAGTGGTGCATATCCCTAATCTTAGTTTTCACAGACAGAGAGCCCCTACCCCAGCATCACCCAGTGTTCTGATGGTAATGTTATATGTTCTGTGCTCTCTATTGTGTCCTCGTGGGCACTGGCAGCCCAGGCAACCTATGCAGCTTCTTGGCCCCACACAGGAGCCCAGCGCTCCCCCAGAACCCTACTGGTGCTGGTCCTAGGAGAACTGTGCAGGGTGTGGCACTACTGTGTGAAGATAAGACCACAGTCCCTAACATTTCTCACAGGAATTGATGCTGTATGTCACTATTGCTTACTGCTCTCTTGGTTGTATGGAGAGGCTTTCCGTAATAGGCTGCTTCATGTGGAAGGAGAACACTTGTTCTAGAGCTTTTAGGACTCATTGAAGAAAATGTGAAGAAAAATATGAACTTCTTGAGAAAGGCAGGATTGCTTGAAAAGAACAAGAAGGCTGAGAGGCACCCAGGAAGGAGTCAACAGAAGTAGGAAGTTGGAGGCAAATGGAGAGAAGCTAGAGAGAGAAGTCCACACTGAAATATGATGAAATTCAATTTCTAGAGAAAAGAAGATGTCTGAACATTCTGCACAGGATGGATTGATGGCCCCGGTACTTTAAAAAGGATGCTGTCACTAGTAGATAGGCTGAAGCTCCCAGATCATAAATAGCTAGACCCAAAATGATGCTCAGGGTAGTTTAAATAAATGAAGAATGACCTAAAGAATCAGTGAATGTGACCATGAATGAGAGTTACCAACTTCAAGAAAGCCAGAAAAGGCTTCTACAAAAAGCTGAAATATGGGAAGAATGGGTGATCTGAATAGATAGAAAGCACACTAAGAGTCCAAATAATGTGCAGAAAAGCTGTCACAATAAAGACAGCAACCTCCAGTCATTCTGTGTTAGCTGGCCAATGATAAGGATTGGGCTGCCACATTTGAAGAAGGTGTGGCTGATGACGGCAAACTGGAATCGAATGTAGAATCACAAAATTGTGCTCAGTTCAATGCCAAAAGGAACTCAGAAGGAACAGAGTCATGCAACAGAGTTAGATGCTTCTTTAAAATCCCCAGAAGGGGGAAGAAGGCAAGTTTCATGCAGGTATCTGAAGGAGCTAGAGTAAAGTGTTACCTTATGGAGAACAGTAAAACCTTTCAGACTGAAGAGGCATCTTCGCAGCAGAAATGCAGACAGTGAGGGTCAGAGGCTTAGCCAGAAATAAAGTAAGGCCTAAGTCTTTCCGGACACAAAACAAAATCCCACAGCAAATTAAGAGAGGAAAGTACCAGATCAGAAGAGAAAATTTACAATGTAGAACAGAGCACCAAGCAGCTGAAGAGCTGGAGAGCCACAGAAGGTGAAAGCCACAATCTTGAGGAATTGGAGAGAACCATTTCTTCTTTTCAAGGGCAGGTGACATCAAAGAGGGGAAAAGATACATCACCATTAGAAGCTTGGGTGCTAAAAACTTCATTGTTCTAAGAAGAGAAAATTCTCACACAGACAAAAATTGACTGAAATGGTCTTTAGATTTGAATGTTTAGGCAAAGATCTTTACACCCTTGATGCTCTAAATATGGCATATGTCAGAGTGATTTTTGCACTTGGCTGCTCACCCTGCATGCAGTCCTGCCTTGTGGAGCAGACTTTCAGCAGCAAGAACTTTTCTGTCTAGCTTTGCTGCAGGAAGGAGGAAGAGGTGGAGGAACAGCAGACGCTCTGCACCACCTGATTAGCAACCAAGGAGATTACACCTGGCTCATCCTCGGACAGCACCTGCTGACATTGCACCTCCATTACCTCTGTGGGAACAAAACCAGACAATGACCCCTCCACCAGACCAATCACATCCCATTCCAGCTCTACCCTATAAAACCACAGCACATTTTATTCTAATTCTGGCAGAAGCTTTCCTAGGCCTCCTTTGGATAAGTCATGGGCCAGTGTCTTCAGAGGAGGAATCTAGCAGCACTGATAACAAGAGTGACCTAGCCAGGCAGTGGTGGCGCACGCCTTTAATCCCAGCACTCGGGAGGCAGAGCCAGGCGGATCTCTGTGAGTTCGAGGCCAGCCTGGGCTACTGAGTGAGTTCCAAGAAAGGCGCAAAGCTACACAGAGA
>CABHPP010138452.1:0-21444 GCA_902168425.1 Peromyscus attwateri | reverse complement strand
CCTCCCATAGGAAACATGTACGAAGCTTCTAGAGATGACTTCTCACCAAGAAATTTCTGTGGACCACCTCAAGTGTGCAGTGGAATCTGCTCACTATGAGGTTTCCTCCTGCCCTTCCTTGGGTGGGCCTTTTCCTCCTGATCTGTATTCCATTCAGGGTGGATTCCATCTCCAAAGGAATTGGAATTGGGACCTTCAGAATCACAGCTAGAAATCTGACAGCATTTGACTCTCTTCAGAAGTAATTTTGACTCCTCTCCCATTTTCAGTGAGTAATTGCAGTCATAGGTGGTTATATTTTTGGCCATGGCCAAGCTAATGCAATTGCAATTATTAGGATGGTGATTTATAAAGATGATTAAACATGAATCTTATAAGTAGTTTATTTTATTCTAGATGGCATAACCATTATGTTTGATTGTCTAGGCCACTTACATAAAAAATAGAGATGTGTGTGTGTGTGTGTTTAAACTCCCAAAAGATATATCTTTATGCCACAAAATGTACTTAGTATGTTACAAACAAATGTGAACTAACTCTACTTTCATCTATATTAAAAAAAAATTTTTAAGAAGGAAATCTAGAAAAGAAAAAACATGATTAAACCTTTCACAGGACAAAAATCTGATATTCTTTGCCATTTTCACTTGTGAGTCTATGTAGTCAGACTTTCTTTGGACCACCAGCTCCCAAACAATGACATGGAGATTTCTTATTAATTATGAAAGCTCAGCCTTAGCTTAGGCTTGTTCCCAACTAGCTCTTGTAACTTAACCCATTGATATTAATTTATGTTCTGTCATGTGGCTCCTTACCTCTCCTCCCTCCTCCAAACTGTACATCCAACTTGCTCTGCATATCACTGGTAAAATTCCACCTCTTAGATTCTTCTCTCAAGTTCCTCTCTCTCCTGGGAAGTCCCACCTATCCTTTTCTGCCTAGCTATTGGCCATTCAGCTCCTTATTAAACCAATAAGAAGGTGCTTTGGCAGAGACACATCTTCAGAGTGTACAAAGAGATTATCCTACAAATCTATCCTTCCCAACCTGTGCCTGCCTGTGAAGTAGAAATATTCTTCACAGAGTGGGCATGACATCACTCCTGGTGGGCAGTGGGCAGTTGATCTCTATCTCATTTGGCCTCCAGAAAGCTTTGGTACTTTTGACCCCTCCTTGCTTTCATTAAGTGAACCCCTAATTTCAGTGCCTATTCCTACTTGATTCTCTGACAAGTTTTCAGTCATCCAGGCTTCTCAGAGCATTCCTCTGTATAACCAGGTATACCTCTCTAGTTTTACCTGTTGCCTCTAAGGGATACTTCCTTTCCTCTTTCCTCCCTTTCTCTACATTCACATAACTGTGTGCTTTGTGTCTTCAACACAGGAACCTTATACCTGACCTTTTCTCACAGTAACATTCATTCTCTATTCTTTGTTTCTGACCCCAGTAAACCCAAACGTTTGCTTCTTAGACACTGTGGTCTTCTTAGTTCCTTTTCAATTGCTGTAACAAAAAAATCACCACAACCAAGGCAACTTATAAAAGAAAGCATTTAATGGGGGTTTGTAGTTTCAGAGGGTGAGTACATGACCATCATGCTGGGGAGCATGGCAGAAGGCTAGTAGGCATGGTGCTGGACTAATGCTTGAGAGTTTACAATCTGATCTACAAGCACAAGACTGAGAGGTGGGAGCTGTGTGTGCGGTCTTTTGAATCCTCAAAGCAGATCCCTGGTGATGCACCTTCCCCAACAAAGCTACATCTTCTAACCCTTCCCAAACAGTTCCACCAACTGGGGACCAAACATTCATATATATAAGCCCGTGGGGGGCATTTTCATTAAGCCACACAGTGGTCCTAGACTGGGCATCTGTTTCCTACTGGATCAGTAGCCTCTTCTGGTTTCCAGTGGCTAAGTCTATTGCTAAGGCTTCTACCTACCAGGTCTAATAAAAGCATCCTCAGCACTGGGTTATGTGGTTTCCTTTCCTTTCCTTTCCTTTCCTTTCCTTTCCTTTCCTTTCCTTTCCTTTCCTTTCCTTTCCTTTCCTTTCCTTTCCTTTCCTTTCCCTCTCTCCCTCCTTCCCTTTCTTCCCTCTTCCTCCTCTTTTTTGAGACAGGATCTCAGTATGTAGTTCTGTTTGTCCTGAAACTCACTATGTAGACTGGGGTAGCCTTGAACTCACAGAGATTCACTTGCCTCTGCCTCGAAAGTGCTGATATTAAAGGTATGTGCCACCACATCTAGCCTGGTTCTGTGGTTTCTAATGCACAGCTTTCTATTGTCTCTTATTTATAATTCTTTTTGATCTGAAGTGTTTAACATTTTTATAAAAATTTATTTTTATGAGTCTATGGAGATGATAATTTTTAATCAAGAGGGGTCTATGTTAAATTAGTTACTAAAAAAAGTTGTTTTCATGAAATCAGTCTTCTAATTAAATGGCTAAAGTTTAAATTACACATGAATTGTCCTGTAATTTAAAAACAAGAAAATTTACATTGAAACTTCATTGTGCATTTTTAAGTAGTCTGGTCTATATGCACTGTGATTTAGCATTTCGTCCTCATATGTTGTAACATAAGACTTGGAAGGACTTGAAGATGATCAAGTTTATTAATCTCAATACATAGAAGAAAACTTTGATGAGAATTTTAGTTTGACTGAAGAAGCAAAATTTGACTGTGGGACTTAGGGAGGACACTGCTGGGTACAGAGTGCTGGCTCAACATTGCACAAATACTTGGGGTTAGACCATTTTAAATTATTTTATGTGGTCTTCATAATATTATCAGTGAAATGTTGCAGATTCTATACATCTTAAAAGTATATCCTATCTACAACCCTAATGGAACTGTGGAAGTTATTTAAACACTGAGTACAGTAAAATCAGATCACATCTTCACACTACATGTTCCCTTGTATCAGCTAAGAGGGCACAGAAGTAACATATCCAGCAGTGAGGAGCACCTAAGCACCCAGTTCTTGAGTTTTAGAACCATTTACAATTAAAGGAACCAGGTTTCCCTGTCAACAAACCTGATTCCAGGAATAGGGAAACCACAGGGCAGGTAGTTAGTTGTGCTGGATGAGCCTAGAACCTCCAAGAGAGCCATAAAATAGAAAGTAGTATATATAAAACAATAACAATAACTCCTACAATGTCAAACATGTCAAAAGCCAGAATGGCCCAAACTGAATCTATTTCATTTCAGCAACAGAATAAAGAAAATAATGTTAGATTGTAACCCAATGTAAAAATAAACATCTACTGGTCAACATTGGTATAAATAAATGACTGACTGAGGTAGAAATGTTCCATGCAGGATTCTAAATTGTTCATATAAAGTATACTCAAGGGAAAAAAGAACCTATCTCCCCAACATGTATACATAATATAGTGATATCCTTTTAGAGAAGGGCAAGCAGAAACTTTACCATGGAAACACACCTGACAAATGATACATATACTAGATAAGCAAGGCTAACATCAACAACCATAATTACATTATCTGTACCCTTGATCAGATTAAAATTATATCTTACCTGTGAGATATTCCTCAAACTCATAACTCCAGTCTAATCATTAGAAAAACACAAATAAAAATGGGCATTCTGCTACATTCTTTACCAGGACTACATGAAATTGTTGAAGTCATTCAGATTCTGGAAATGTCAGATTGTGATATCAACAACCTGAGATCTCAGGGCCTGAAGTACAAAGATCACAAGTAGAAGGTTAACCTAGCCTACATAACAACTTCTAGATCAGCTGACCATCCTGTCCAAAACAGTAACAACAGCAAAAGGAAAAACTGAAAAATTAGAGCTAGAAGAATCCAAGAAGACATGATGATTGTAACATGAGACTCTGGGATGGAAATAAGACCCTGAGTGAAAAGTAAGCATACCTGAAAAGTCAGAGAATAAGGACCTTAATGAGTGATCCAGTATCTTATCTATATGTGTTCACTAACTGCAAGAATGTACTGTATCCACACTTGGTATAGAGTGCTTGGGAATACCAAACAGTGTAAAATTTTATGTACCTCTAAAACTGCTCAATAATAAAAAGTTTATTTTAAAAATATAGCTGTTTCGAGCTGGAGAAATGGCTCAGTGATTAATAAAACTGGCTGCTTTTGCACACATCCTGGGTTGGATTCCAAGCACTAGCATGAAAACTCACAACTCTCTGTAATTCCAGTTACAGGGCATCTGACATTCTCTTCTGGCCTCCTTGGGCATAAGGAACAATGCAGTATGTAGACATACATGTAGGCAAAATACCTATACACATAAAAATGAACAAATAAAATTTAAAAATAAAAATATAGCACTTGATGTTGGGAGGATGGGGGAGATTCTTTATCAGTTGGAGAGAGGAAATGGAGTGGATATAATCTAAATACATTGTATTTGTATGTGACTTTGTCTAGGAGTAACAAAAATGAAAAAAACTCTCTTAAAATTGATTGAGATCTTCAACATTTTGTTTTTCATAGTATTAATAATTCTGTCTCTTTAAAGGTAGTTGTGAAGGCTTTTAGAAAACTAGTACAAACCTAAACATTGTGACTGAAACACTCTGAAGTACTCTAAGTGACCTGGAACATGTTCTACATTATGTAAATGTATGGAACTGTCAAATGGTAAAACAATAATGATGACCATAGACCATGTTCTATTAAAAGGAGTCTTTCATTGGGTAAATCTTTGCAGGTGGGTGAATCTTTACAGCACACAGTAGCCAACTTGACCAATGCTAGTTTCTTTTACAAAGAATGGTAATAGAACTTCACATCATAAAACTTCAGTTTGTTTAGTGGGCTCAGATTTCCATATGAATCGAATTGTATGTCCTCCCAAAATATGTTCTAATCCTGAGCCTCATGGCTTTGGAAAATGACTTTATTGGGAAGTAGGGTAACTGTATAGGCAATTAGTTAAAATGAGGTCAGAGTGTGGTAGAGAGGACCGTTAGTTCAACTTCACAGGAATCCTTATAAGATGATGGCCATATGAAGCCATAGGCGGGTACCTCATGGAGACAATAGCAAGACTGGAGTAACACCACAGAATGCGAGGAGCTCTAATAACAACAGAAACTGAAAACCGACTGGAGAGAGCTTTATCTTGAGCCTTCACTGAGACTTGCCTAGATCACACCCTGATCTCAGACATTTAGACTCCAGAATTATGAGACAATAAGTTCCTGGAAATGTATCACATCCAATTTGTGGAATTTTGTTATGGTAGCTCTGGGAAACTAAAACAGCACAGTTTCTCCTAGGTATCTATGGGGTACTGGTTCAAAAATCCTCTGTGGATACCACAAGCCACAGATGCTCAAGTCTGTTGTATAAGTGTTTACATATTACATTTCTGTGCTCCCTGAATATTTGAATTATCTCTAGATTACTTATAATATTGAAAACCATTTAAATACTATGTAAATAGGTATTATTATATATTGTTTATGGAATAATGACAAGGGGAAGGTCTGCACACACTTGGTACAGACACACTTTCTCCCAAATATTCAGTATACAGTGGTTGAGTCTCAAGATGCAAGAATCACAGATGTGAATGTTTAACTGGATAGTGTCATTTCTTATGGGAAATGCATCTATTTTTATCTATATGTAGAATCTGAGAAAGTGGCTACAACTATTCTACTCTTCCTCTGTAGCTCCCAAGCAGACATTGTCATTGTATACAACATAGGAACTGCTTCAAGCATACCATGTTCCATTGGAGAACAAAGTCTGATGTACTTATAAGAAACTCCTAAATGCTCTGATTGGTCAATGGGATATGTAGAAATAAGCAAAACTTTGTGTGATAAGAAGCAATCCATTTGCTATCATATATGTAATTTGCAGACTATGTAGATAGCATTGTTGTATCAGTGTGTCTTGTGTATGCATGTGGTTGTGCAGGTGTGTGCATCTATGTGTATACATGTATAAGCCAGAGGAGGATATTGAGTATCTCCCTCTATCATTCTCTGCCTCATTTCCTTGAGATGGGGTCTCAATCAGAAGCATGGTTTTTTGATTAGGATGGTCTGTCAGCTAGTGAGTACCAATGATTTGCCCATCTCTTGCCCCAGTAATGGGGTTATAGGTTTAAACACCAGTGCTCAGTTGTTTTTTTTTTACATGGGAACTGGAGATTTGAACTCAATCTTAATGCTTGCACAGCAAGTGCTCTTACCCATTCATCCATCTCTCCAGCTCCAAACAACTAGTTTTTGATTATTTCTAAAATGTAGGTTTTTGTTGTCACATAGAAGCAAAGCTTGGATCCCTGAACTCTCGCCTCCTCTCCCTTCGCTCACTTATGCTCTGAACTTATACACTTCTGGCAATAGTAGCTATTCTGTCAGAAAGGGTCTCGTCCACCCCTCACCCCCTGGGATATAAAGGACTGTCATAGTCCCCCTGAGACTCCATCAACATTGCTCCATCTCTATGAACTCTGTCATCTACAGGTGACAAATGTGTCTTCCATGCTGCATTCATGTTATGTGTGGTTTATAAAGAAGTAATAAGTCTAAATGTACAATTGGTAGGGCCAGTGAGATGGTTCAGTGAGTAAGGTGCTTGCTGTCAAGCCTGATGACTTGAGATTAATATCTGGGACCCACATGCTGGAAGGAGAGAACCAAACACCTGAAAGTTGTCCTCTGACCGTCATATGTATGCTATATCAAGCATACACAAAATAAATAAGCAAGTGTAGTAGTTTGAATGTAATTGCCACCCCCCACTAGCTGATAGGGAGTGGCACTATTAGCAGCTGTGACTTTGTTAGAGTAGGTATGGCCTTGTTGGAGGAAGTGTGTCACTGTGGGGGGTGGGCTTTGAGGTCTCATATATGCCCAAGCCACACCCAATGTTTCAGTTCACTTTCTATTGCCTGTGGATCAAAGATGTAGAATTTTCAGCTCCTTTTCCAGCACCATGTCTGCCTGCATGCCACCATGATCCACCATGATAATAATGGAATGAACCTCTGAACTGTAAGTCACCTCAATTAAATTTTTTTCCTTTTATAAGAGTTGCCATGGTCATGGTATCTTTTCACTTTGCAGCAATAGAAATCCTAACTGAGACAGAAGTTGGAACCAGGGCTTGGGGTATTGCTGTGATGTGCCTGACCATGCTTTTGTTTTAAGGAATATGAACCATAGGTCTATGGATTAGAAAAACAGTTGTGAATACTTCAAATGCTGCTTAATGGGCCATCCTAGTAACAATATGAAAGACAGTGGTGCTGAGTGTGATTTGATGAACTGTGGGGGCCTGATTCAAGAGGTTTCAGAAGAGAATGATATAAATAAGTGGCCTAGAGATCATTCTTGTGATATTTGGTAAAGAAAGTGGCTACTTTTTGTCCTTGTCAGAAGAGTCTTCCTGAGACTAAAGTGAAGAGGTTTATTTTTTTTGTTTTGTTTTTGTTTGTTTGTTTTTCTTTTTCGAGACAGGGTTTCTCTGTGTAGTTTTGGTGCCTGTCCTGGATCTTGCTCTGTAAACCAGGCTGGTCTCAAACTCACAGAGATCCGCCTGGCTCTGCCTCCCAGTGCTGGGATTAAAGGCGTGTGCCACCACTGCCCTGCTAAAGTGAAGAATTTTGAATTAATTCTGTTGGCAGAGGAAATCTCAAGACAGCCTAGTATTGACTCTGTTGTGTTGTTATTATTGGTCACTCTTATACAGATTTATAATGAAAAGGAGCAAGTTCAGCAAGGAAAAACACAAAATGTACAATTTGAGTAGAAAATGAGCACCAGGAAGTGGAATAGAGCTAAGTCCTGTGTTCAAGGAGGTAAACAGATTAAAAAATGAAATAAAGGGAATGGTGACCTCAGAGTAAGATCCCACCCAACTAACTTTCCAACGTGCGAAAAGGAATTAAAGAAAATCTTTAAATGGGGTATGGTGGTGCATGCCTTTAATCCTAGCACTCAGAAGGTGGAGGCTGGTGGATCTCTGAGTTTGAGGCCAGTCTGGTCTACAGAGCAAGTTCAAGGACAGCCAAGCTTAGGCAGTGAAGAAAGTCGGTGAAGATGTAAGTGAACAAGGGGGCTATGTCCAGCTCCAGTAAGCAGTAGAACTTGGTAGCTTTGGCCACATGGTTCTGGAGTTAAGGATAGAAGAAAGAGGGTATGGAATTTGCTTCCTCAACTAAGGAAAGCCACTGAGGTCAGGTATGTGTTAGGGGTGTCCCTGAATGGAGGCCAGAGAGGCCATTGTATGAAACTGTGAAGTTGAACCCTGGATTGCCTTGGAGAACCCAAGATGTTAGAGATGCCAGAGTTGAGGGATATCTGCTGAATAAAACTGCTAATAAGGAGTGGAACAAGCCAAAGAGAAAAAAGTATGCTGCAGTTAAAAAAGCTGAAAGGAATTGGACATCCAAAGAGTATTTTCACATCAGACATGGAGATGCAGAGTTTGGAGATTGCTCAGCTGGTTTTTGGTCTTGCTTTGGTCCAGTCTTTCCTCACTGTGCTTCCTTCTCTACATTTTGGAATTGTAATATATATCCTGTGCCATTATATGTTAGAAGAATGTGATCTATTTTTTATTTTAATTTTATATGGGATTACATTTAGGAGACTGAATGAATCTCAGAAGAAACTTTGAACTTTGGACTTTAAAATATTGTTGAGAATGTGATAGACTATGGGGACATTTGAAGTTGGACTAAATGAATTTTGCATTATGATATTGTTACAAGCTTATGAGGGCCAAGGAGTTGAATGTGACAGTTTGAATGTAATTGACTCCCACAAGCTCAAAGGAAGTGGCACTATTAGGAACTGTGGCTTTGTTGGAGTAGTTAGCCTTGTTGGAGGCAGTGTGTCACCATGGAAGCACGTTTTGAAGTCTCATATATAATCAAGCCATATTCAGTGTCTCAGTTCACTTCCTGTTGCCCGTGGATCAAAAATGTAAAATTCTCAACTTCTCCAGCACCATGTCTGCCTGCATGCCACCACGATGATAATGGACTAAACCTCTGAACTCTAAGCCACCTCAATTAAATGTTTTCCTTTATAAGAGTTGCTGTGGTCATGGCATCTCTTCACAGTAATAGAAACCCTAACTAAGACAGTAAGTGCAAATCATATCCTTAAGAAAAAGTAAATAGACAACTGGCAACAAACCCTGAGGTTCAAGTATTTATTAAGTTTATTTTCTCCTTTACTACATTCGTTGTGTGTGCTACTAATGCATTATAAACTGCATTTTCTGGATGACATGTTTTAGCAAGTACCAGTGAAGTCTGAAGTGAAGCCTGACCTTGAAGTTGTGTTTCACTCCAAGCTAAAGCTCGTAAATGGGTCCATCTCATAAATGACCTAAAGAGTATCTCAGCTCACTTGCTCTACCTGCTGTTCTGGAGAAAGCATTATAGAGAGGACAAGACAGGTTAGGAGGCTGTTTTCTAAGCATACTCACAGAAGTATGATAGCTGGGACAGCCAGAGTTAGTAGATGATAGAAATGCAAGACCCTAGATGAATGTTTGGAGATGGAGTACATAAACTAACTCGATTAGAAGGAGTGGAGAAGAAAAGGGGCAGTCAAGAATAACTTGGTGAGGTGGGCTATTATCTTAGTTTGGGTTTTATTGCTGTGATGATATACCATGACCATTATAACCCTTACACAGGAAAACATTTCACTGGGACTGGCTTATAGTTCAGAGGTTTAGTCCATTATTGCCATGGCAGGAAGCATGGTGGCATGCAGGCAGACATAATGCTGGAGAGGTAGCTGGAAGTCTACACTTGGATTGGCAGGCAGCAGGAAGAGCAAGTGAGCCACTGGGCAGGCTTGAGCATCTGAGACCTCAAAGCTCACCCTCTAGCGATGCAGTTTTTCCGACAACACTACACCTGCTCCAATAAGGTCACACTTTGAAATAATGCCACTCCCTATGAGCCTTTGGGGGCCATTATCATTCAAATCACCACAGCTAAGCAAGGGTTAAAGAATGATACCATTTACTGAGGCTGGAGAACACAGGTTTGGGAAGCTCTGAATCAGATATTCAGAAGTAGGTCTACATTGGTGAGAGGTCTGTAGGGTTCTATGGGAGAGGTGTAGAGAAGCAATAAGTTCTGCTAGAGCTCTAGAGCCCTGGAGAATGATTAGGGCCAGATCCCAGGGATTTGAGATCTGCTGTGCATACTGCATGGATCTATGTATTTAGTGCTATAATTATGTTTTAATAGTGGAAATCTACCCTGGAAATTACAAAGTTTTTTTTCTTTTCAGAAATATTCCCAAGAGACTTGACCTTGAAAGACAAATTCATAAAGCATTTCACAGGTAAGCATATACTATTTCAGTGACTCAGTTACAAATGAAAGGTTTTATATAGAATGAATCCATAAGACAATGAAACTATGGAGATTAATGTCTAGAAGAGGCTTGAGTTCAGCTGGGTTTTCAGTCAACTATTAACTTGTATGATCTGTAATATGCACTAGAACGTGATAAGCAATAGAACATAAAGGATATTTTAAAGAAAAGTAAAAAGGATAATTTACTGAGATCTGATTATGAGGGCTTGCAGTGGGACATGCTTTCTAAGTTTGACTTTAAAGTAGGAGAGTCTGGTCATGAGGAACCTACTGAGCAAGACTTAAAGGCTATAGTGGGAGAGGACAGGCAGATGGTGTGGATGGACTGGGGATGAAGGGTAAACTTAAAAAGGAGGTGCATTTGGCTAGTGGGCTAGGAAGGTGTGTGAACAAACCAGATGGCAAATAACCTTCTGGAGCATGCTGAAGAATTTAGACGGTGCTTCAGCCAGTGATTGAGGCTTTATAAACAGGAGACAGATGAGCTTATGTTACACACACACCCATCTTGGATGCTTTTTTTGTTTGTTTGTTTGTTTGTTTACTTTTAAAATTGCAGTTTAATTATAACATTTCTCCCTTTCCTATCCTCCCTTCAAACCCTCTCATATACCTCTACCCACTCTTCTTCAAATCAATCACCCCCTTTTTCATATGTATGTATATATACATTCTTAAATATAACCTATTGAGTCCATATAATGTTACCTGTGTGCATGCTTTTGGGGCTAATCGTTTGGCATTGAACAACCAATTGGTATGTTCTTCCCTGGGGAGGGCCACATTTCCTATTCACAGCTTTCCTCGGTTGCCTGCATTTCTTTGTTGAAACCTCATGGCCTACCTTCCCAAGTTCTAGAATTACAGTCCAACACAACTATACCCAGCTGGTAACTTTCAAATGGTGTTTCTGAGTGTAACACAGAGATACGTGCCTATGAGAAAGGTAGCACTGAGTGTTAGGGAGCTGCCTGTGGACCAGGTGGAAGGAGGAAAGTTTTGCTGCAGTTTCAAGGCCCTACCCGCTTCACAGTAATTCCTTCCACTAAGGAACACACATTGCTTCAATTAAAAACAAATGTCATCACTAGAAACATTACTTCCCATTAAGTAGAAAAAAATCAAGGGACCAGAAAGCCACTGCCTCTTGGTTTGCTCTCTGCATTCCCCTTCTGTCTGGAGTGCCCCCTTTCAGTTCCTCCAGAGTTCTACTAGTCCAGAAGGTTCCATGATGTGATATACTGAGAATGTGGAGTGAACTTAGATCAAAGTTCAGCGCCTCCCATAGAGTCTGGGTAAAGGAAGGAATTCTCAGGCCGGTTCTTTAAAGGGCAGGAAGGATGGAATCTACAGTTACACCATCTCAGTCCATAGAGTGCTAGAAACTTGTTTGGGAAACACGCCTGTGTTTATAATAAGCATTCTTTCCCTTTCTCTAGGGCCTGTTACATTTTCAGCCGAATGTAGCAAACACTTCCATCGACTTTATCACAATACCAGGGATTGCTCAATGCCAGCTTGTAAGTTGCCTGGGCAGATTTTAGAAAAAAAAAAAAAAAAACTGATCCAACAATAAATACATATAATTTCAATCTTCAGTTGTCTTTGGGTGGGACACAATAGACTAAACATTGCATTGGATGCTATTTATAACCTTTCAGCACTCAAGGTTGTGTGTACTGTTGAAACTATAAGGAGAGATCAGATTCTGGTTGGGAGCATTTCCAAATCTGAAAATAGCCAAGTTTTCTTAAAGACTAGAATGTTTGTCAGGACAGAAACCTTTTATCATTATTCAAATTCCTTGGTATAAATAAAGTGACTTCTCATATAAATGAAAAAAATAAAAAGTGAGCTGACTATAAAGTGCAAGTCAACATCTCTTCTGAAGTTATTTTGAAGTAAATGTTTTTATATAATGTCATTTGTTCAGTGTGTGCTGGGTTTCCCTGAATGATGATAGCCTGTTGGGCAATGAGTTCTTTTGAATACTTAAGTTAATGGAGTTAATAATAATTCCAAACATAGCATGAAAGGGCTATTATTCAAAATGCCCAGTTATGATAATGTATGGTAGTTGAGTTGCGTGTTTCAAATTCCTTTCTAAATCTAAAATTTCCTTTTAAAGTGAGTGACTTCTGAGCATTTTGTTTCTAGTCATCTAGATGACCTTGAGGAGTATTTAACTTTACTTAGAATGTTGAGTCAGATTTTTATATTTTTTTCCACACAAAAAAAAAAATTAAAAAAAAAAAAACCCGAAAAAACTCTTACATTTAGTGACTAGGGAAAACTAAGCACACTAGATTCATTCTAGTTTACTTCTCTGTTGCTGTGATAGAACACTGACAAAGAGTGATGTGGGGAAGGATTTATTGCAGCTTACATTTCCACATCACACTCTATCACTGACAGAAGCCAACAGGAACTCAAGCCAGAACCTCAAGGCCAAAATTGAAGCAAAGGCAATGGAGGAATGCTGCTTACTGGTTTGATGCTGTTGGCTTGCTGCTTTCTTATACATCCCAGAAACACCTTTCCAGGGTTGACACCAACCCCAGTCATCTAGGCTCTCCCTCGTCAATCATTAATCAGGAAAATGCCCCACAGATTTACCTACAGGACAACCTAATGGAGGTGATCCCTCAGCTAAGGTTTCCTCTTCCCAGTTGACTCTAGTCTGTATCACATTGACAAAAACAGAAACAAACAAACAAACAAACAAACAAACAAAAAAAACCTCAACTTGCCAGCAAGAGATTCAAGGCCATGACACTGGATGACAGCATAGTTTGGTGGAGAAAAGGCAGTTTTGAGAAGTAAACCACTTAGCTACTATGAGATAAGTCACATTTGAAGGTGGTTTCTCATCTATAAAGTGAAGGCATCAAATTTCCATATCTTTTCAGAGCAATGAAAGAACAAAACCCATGTTAAGCACTTAAAATGTTAGGTGCTTTTAAAGCTGTGGTGGTGACATTAATCAATGACAATAACATTATTTCTTTCTCATTCGAAATGATTAACTATATGTTTTATTACCTTTAAATGGCTTTTCTAGATTATAAAAGATGTGCTAGATTGCTGATGAGATTAGCTGTGAGTCCACTGTGCTCCCAGACCTAGGAAACTTACCCTGTGAGTATCTATTTATTTATTTTTCTTATCCTAAGAGTGTTTTTGTTCCCTATTTCCTGTCCTTTCACCCACCCCCATGGTGTTGGGGATCAAATTCAGGATGTGCACACAGGAGACAAATGCTAACTTGTACCACCAGCCCTAATACTCTGTCTTAAGAAAATTTTTCCTGCAATCCCAAATTCCAAATTCTGGTACTCAAGAGACTAAGTCAGGGGAGTCTGAGAGTGACCTCATTACATTATTAGTGAGACCCTGTCTCAAAAACTAAGAACTTAAACAAAAAAAAAGTTTTTAAAGAGAAAATTTTGAAGAGTCCAAAAGCCCAGGAGCTAACCTTAGCATAACACACCTGTGGACTTACTAATGGGCTTTTTTACTCTGCTTCAAACTTGATTCTAAATGTGCTATTCTGCTCAGTTAATTTAAAATGTCCTCTAAGCAGTTACATCAAGTAAGATAATATTCTGTGTAAATGTCTGTTTTAGATTATTATATATTTGAGATTATATTTACTTTTACATGTATGGGTTTTTTACCCTTGTGTATGCCTAGCACTGGAGCTGTGAGCAGCCATGTGGGGGCTGGAAATAGAGCCTGATTCCCTGGAAGAGCAGCCAGTACTTTTAGCTGATGAACCATCTCTCCAGCCCTGTTTCAGATTATTTATCATGAGATTATCATCACAATATTCCAGTTAAATATGTTTTAGGAATATTTTGTGAGTTATTTGTTTGCTGTCAACAGGAAGAGCTTCATTTTCCTTCTGCACAAAATCCCCTCCTTTCTGTCAGCACATGAGCCTGCTTTCTCAGGGTTATATTTCAAAAAAAATATTATAAAATGTAACTATTAAAAATGTCAAAATATTTTATGTGTTTTGAAAACCATGTTCTTACTATTTTTATTCTCTTTTTTACTTCAGACATTTTATAAGATGCAAATCTAATTTGAAGAAAAAGTATCTGGAATCATATTTAATGTTTAGTTTCATATGAACCTACATATAGTAACTTCCCAGGAGTAAATGATGAGTGGCGTCCTGCAGCAGGATGGAGGCTTTCTTGATTTAACTGATGAGTGGTATTCTGTGGAGAATGGAGGCTTTCTTCGCTTACCTTTGTGTAAACAAAAATTCATAGTATTTTTTTAAAAGAGACTTTAAGTCATATATTTTTAAATAGAATATTTAAAACTGTGTCATATTTTTGCTAGGAATATTATTTTTATATGGTTAACATTGCATAGGAAACATTTAATTGTGAAAATTATATTTCAGTACCAGTGAAAAATAATAACTTTATTGTATATGATTTTAGTGATATGTTTAACAGATATTTGTATACTGTGTTCAGTTTTGTAATTCTTATTTAATATTTAAAAGTCTTTATTGATAATTTGTTGTCTTTATTGCATTAATTTGAACTGTGAATTTTATTAAAACAGGTTTATGAAAAAAATGTCATTTCTTTTAATGAAAGGTATTTTAGTAAAGCAATACTATTGCAACCACACACACACACACACACACACACACACACACACACACACACATTTATCAGTAACAAGTATACTGAGATGGTTTTTGTTTTTAGAGATAAATCTCATGGTTTTGACATCTTAACTTAAATAGAATAAAATCCAGGTGTTCTTGGACAGTGGATATGTATATCAGGGAGGGAGATGATTATGCACTTTCTGGATTCACTCTTTGAACAGGAAAAAAAAAGCATACTTGAATGAGTTCAGTTACCTTCACTTAATTACAACAAGAAAAATCCACAACAAAACACTTGAAAAGCCCTATCTTTTCAGAGAACAGACAAAACCTGAGTTTCTTAGTAATGCAACAACAGTACAAATGCTGAGTATTTTTGTTTTGAGAAAGCATCTCAGGTAGCCCAGGACAGCCTTGAACTTATTTTGTAGCCAGAGATGACCTCTAACTCCAGATTCTCCTACCTCTTCTTCCTGAGTGCTGATATTATGAACCACCATGCCACACTCAGCACAAATTTTGGTAGTTGTTTTAATCACCTTTCAATAGTTTATATTGTGTCACAAAAATCTGTCGGTCTATGTCATATGAGAGGTCCCACTCCCACTTTCTAGCACCTTTGGCTTTGTCTATCACTGAGTATTTGGTATGTATTTGTGTGTTTATGTCCACACTCCTTTGTCCGTCAGAGAAAGACACAATCACAAGTGCCTTTGGCTTCAAAAATATTATGGAAGTACATTATAAATTTTAACCTTTATTTTCTTTGACCTATAGGCAAATATTTACAAATAATCATATTCAAGAAACCCCAGAGAAGCCAGGCATGGCGGTCATATGTGAAGTACCATCCCTTGGAAGCTGAGAAAATAGTGTCATAAGTCCAAGACCAGAGTAGACTATATAGCAAGACCCATTATCCTAGTTTATTTCCCTTTTGATGTAATAAAACACTGACCTAAAACAATCGAGGGAAGAAAGGGATTATTTCTTCTTACCTGTGATCATTGAGGGAAGCCAAGGCAGGAACGTGAAACAGAAACTGAAAGAGAGACAGACCATGGAGGAACACTGCATGTCTTGCTCCTAGGCTGACATTCAGCCAACTGATTCCATGCCCCCCCACCACACACACCTCTTTCTTTCTGAAAGATTTTTGCTTTTATTTTATGCATATGTGCTGGTTTGAAAGGAAATGTCCTCCAAAGGGAGTGGCACTATTCAGAGGTGTGGCCTTGATGGAGTAGGTGTGGTCTCATTGGAGGAAGTGTGTCACTGTTGAGGTGGGCTTTGAGGTCTCACATATGCTCAAGATACCACCCAGTGTCTCAAACCACCTCCTGTTGCCTTTAAGATGTAGGACTCATAGCTACTTCTTCAGCACCATGTCTGCCTGGATGCCACCATGTCTCACCATGATGACAGTGGACTGAACCTCTGAACTGTAAGCAAGCCACCACAATTAAATGTCTTCCTTTATAAGAGTTGCCATGGTCATGGTGTCTCTTCACAGCAATAGAAACCCTAACTAAGACAGCATGAATATTTTTCCTGCATGTATGTAAGTGCACTGTATGCATGGCTGGTGCCTGCAAATACTAGAAGAATGTGAAGGATTCCCTGTAACTGGAGTTATAGATGATTGTGAACTGCCATGTATATGCTGGGAACCAATCCTGGTCCTATGCAAGAGTAACAAGTGCTGTTCTTGATGCTGTGCCATCTCTGCAGACCCCTCTCTATTTTTCTTATACAACACAGGCCCACCTGTCTAGGGATGGTACAGTGTATAATGGCCTGGTTCTTCCTTAGCAAGAAAATGCTCACACGCCAATCTGATGGAGGCAATTACCCAACTGAGGATCCCTCTTAGGTGTCTCAGGTTGAAAACCAAGCATAGCCATCACACACAGTCTCAAAAGTAAGAGATGTGAGTGGATATTATGTCTGCACTAATGCTATATAACATAGATGGGAAAGAATATTATGCTTTCAATTTAACTATATTTATCACAGTAATTATATGTACTACTTTTGGAAAATGAAGTATTTTTGCATATAACTATCAAGGATTATGGGGGTCCAGATCCTGGATAGTCCCCTCCCAGGATCCAAGAAGAATCTACAACCAGCTGATAATTAATCTTTGAAGAAAAGAAATGAATCTCTATACATGAAATTCCTTAGTCTATACACTTTATTATTATGTCAGTTCTCCCTCTACAAGCTTATACTCTGCTCTCAGTTTTAGCTCCTTTCTTGCCCAATTTCTCTTTACACTTCTCTGTTGTCCCCTCCAGGTTCTATCTTAATTCCTTCATCTAGTTCTGCCCCTTCTAGGTTCTCATTCATCTAGTTCTTTCCCATATTAGCTCCTCTCTCATCTCCTTCTCTCTCATCTTGTTCTTCCTCATATTGTTCTTTCCCATCTGGCTCTTCCTCATCTTCCATCTCATTCCTCTAGTACTCTGTTCTAGCCCTTCAGTCTAGTCCTTCCCCATCTCAGTTTGTTCCTCTCAAGTTCTTACCCATCTAGTTCTTTCGTTCTCTTTTCTCTTCTCTGTCCCTTGTGCCCTGGAAGTCCTGGTATATATACACTTACAAGCAGTAAATTCTTTGGCTGTGCAAAGCCAGGCTTCCAGAGTCAAGTGGAGGGGTGATAAGAATCACATAGAGGGGCAATAACCATTAATTATCATTTGCAAACCCATGACCAATGGGGAAATGAATTAACTAAAAGCTAAATTCGGGTAATATCTAAGAAGAGGGATCTTATGTGCTCAACTATAGTCTTAAACGTAATTGGTAGAAAACGTTAAGGATCTATAAGTTGTTAGGTCATTGGGAGAAAATAAAACTGTCTTCTTTTTTCCTGTGGCTCCTATCTGTCCAATCTATCTGCTGTTTTTTTCTGCAGAAAAAACGTTTTTTTCTGCAGGGTGGGGGAAAGTGTGCTTGGTTGCTAGGCAATCTGCGTACAGCTAGATGTTTCTGGTGATAGTTAAAGGGAGATCTGGAACTAAAGGTAAGGTTTGGGAAAGGAGGAATTAAAGCTTAATTGACACATCTGCCAGGCCTTCTCAAACAGGTAACCTGGATGCTTAAGTCTGTTCTTAGAGAATACAGAGTTATCTCTGATAAGGTACTTTCCTCCATATGGGGATAGACCTGGCTGGATGCTGCCAATGATGAACTGGGGTTCTGGCTGAGCATAACTGTCAGCACAGAAAATTATCTAAATATTCCTAGAAGTGGTTAACGGTAAGGAATTAAAGGTCTATAAAGTTAGTAAGACTGTAAGAAAGGAGGATCTAAGCTAAATTGTGTAAAGCTATTATGTAATATCCACCTGACCCAGGCGGTGTCTCCTTGTGGAATTTACCTTAAATCAGGAGACTTTCATGTGGACTGTTGTTACTGCTAGTCCTTGAAAGTGGCTAAGGGAGATATCTGATTCCAGAGAAAGCCTTTCCTAAGGCTGTTCTCCAAATACCTGGAATGTGTATGTCCAGAGAGTGATCAGTCCACACTGTTAGCCCTTCTTAGGGAAAAGTCAATTGGGAAAACTATGAAGGCACACATGATTTTCATAACAGAAGACAGCTGATATATAACAATCCAAATAACACCAAAAGCTCCTTGGAATTTGGCTTCCTCTGGAGGAAATCCTTGATCCCTCCAGGTAGTGACTTTACCATAACCAGCTGAGTCCTTATGATATAATCCTGTGGCCTGCAGCATATAACTATCTAGAGAAATGAAGAGGCTATTCAATAATGAAAAATAGGAGTTTATTGGTGGGATGTAGCTGACAGAGACAGAAAGCAGTCTAAAGGGCTTTGTGATTAGTATAGTTTCAAGTGGTAAGTTACTTGAGATGTTAGTCTATGAGATTAGATTTTGAACATTCTCATAGATGACTAGTATATTTCAAAAATTTATTCTAAGCTATATACTTAAAAAATCTACTCAGGTAATTAAAGATACCTGTTAAGATGCTGTTTATTTTACTTCATAATACACAGTTTCTCGTTGTATGGACTTCAGCATAGACAGGTCGGGAGCAAGCAATTGCAGTGAGTTTAGCAAGGGTTCCAGGGTAGTGGAGCTGAGAAATGAGTAGGGATAAGAAGTGGGTTGTGGGGACAGGTTGTTGGTTAGGAAGTAGGAACTAAGTAAATAAGATAGAGAGGAGGCTGTGGGGCTGAGTTAAAGGCACAGCTCAGGGAGGTCTTAGTAGATTTGTTGGTACTAATGAGAGAAATACAAAGCAGTTGAGGCATTTTTTTTTGGTTTTTCGAGACAGGGCTTCTCTGTGTAGCTTTGCGCCTTTCCTGGAACTCACTGTGTAGACCAGGCTGGCCTCGAACTCACAGAGATCTGCCTGGCTCTGCCTCCCAAGTGCTGAGATTAAAGGCGTGCACCACCACTGCCCGGCGAGGCATTTTTCTGAGGAGTGGAGAGGGATGGATTCTAGAACAAGGATGAAAAAACTCAGATTCATCTTAGGTATCTGAATTAGTAAAAAACAAATTTGCATGTCAACAATATTAAATTTGGGAGCAATTTTTAAAAAAGAGTTGATTTCATAGACAAATTACTGTGGTGATATATTGTGTACCCCAATAAAGCATGCCTGGGGATCAAAGGACAAAGACAGTCACTATATTAAACATAGAGATCAAGCAGTGGTAGCACATGCCTTTAATCATAGTATTCTGGAGGCAGAGATCCATCCAGATCTACGAGTTTAAGGCCACATTGGGAACAGAGCCAGGCATAGTGGCACATGTCTTTAGTCCCAGTACTAGAAAGATGGCAGAGCACAGAAAGGTATATAAGGCATGAGTAAACAGGAAGTCTCTCTCTTGAGGCTGAGGATTTTATAGAGGTAAGAATGTGGCTGGCTTGTTCTGTTTCTCTGATCTTTCAGCTTTCACCCAAATATCTGGCTCCAGGTTTTTATTTTATTAATAAGACCTTTTAAGATTCATGTTACATTTGGCACCCTAAAGTTCGTGGCACAAATTTGGGGAAAAGCTGCTTGCTGGAATCTCCACTCCACCTGGGCTGGGAGTCCCTAACCCACTGGCTAAGTTTCTGTTGCAGCCTCTCTGCAGCAAACTCCCCAGGCTCAAGCCCCAAACACCCCAGAATTAGCTGTTTCCATACATTAGCTGGCTTTTTTTTGTTCTTTCCTCTCCTGGTGGGTTCTAGCTTTCCTTGGGCCCCCTCTTCAGCTGCTGCCACACCATAATATGAATCGACATTATCAGCAAATTTGGTGAGTCAATAAAGATTTCTTAATGGGAGGAATTATTTAAAAGAGAATTTTTCCCACATTAAAAAACAGGAAACATTTTTACAATGGAGGGAATTTGGTCTCTGTTTGATAACACATTAGGCAGTCTGAAAATGGAACAATTAAATGAGAGGATAATTAATGTTGATGGGGTTTACATAATGCTAATTATAAATGTTATTTGTCTGATAATTTTTGTTTTATCACTAAAACATTGGTTAATATGAGTGCCAAGATAAAAGTTTTTGAAAAAACGTGTTAGAACAGATCATAGAGATTCAGATCCAGACAGAAGAATTTAAAGGTGAACTTATCTCAGCACTGCATTTTACAGTTATAGAGAAACAACCTAAGGCTTTCTAACAGCCAACTTTAATCTATCCAACACAGGAAGTGCCAAATGCTCAAGGCTGTGTATGAACTGAATGGACTCCTGTGCATATGTTAGATTTGAGGAGAGTCAAGGAAGCTGTAGTCTCATATAGTATGCATTCTCTATTTGTAAAGCAGATGTTAAACTCGTGGTCAGCTTGTATTATCCCTCAAGACTGGTAAGATTTGGTTACAGCTGTCCTAGAAGCTATTGCCCAGACACAATGGAGGACCTGGTAGAAAGATGAGGCTAAGACAATTGAACAATGATGTAGGACTAAATGTATGGAAATTTCCCAAGATCAACTTCTTAGAGAAGGTAATTATGCTGATATACAAAGCAATCTTTATATGATGACCACACCCTAATTTTATACTGAATGGCAGCCTTGAAGGCCTGGGACAGAATTGAAGAAGTAGGAAAAGAAATTGAGTCATTTAAAAAAGTTAGACAGGGCCCAAAAGAAACCTTCACAGATTTCTTACAGAGGCTGACTTTAGCAGTAAATAGAATGATAGCAAATTCACAACCTAATTGAATATAATAGTAATTGAATCTCTGTCTTTTGAAAATACTAATGCACAATGCAAAAGGATAATTAGGCTGTTAAAGGCAAGATCAGCACCCTTGGAGGAATGGATCCCAGATATAATTAATATTGAATCTCATGACCATGATGATACTTGGATAGGAGAGGTGATTTCCAGAGGTTTAAAAAAAAGGTAATGTCAGGTGTTTCAATTGTGGTA